>JALPQI010022110.1:0-32188 GCA_025490895.1 Thaumatotibia leucotreta
AGATAAAGATATGCAAAAAAATTGCTTTGATCTGTAATATTAAGGTAGCTGCGTAATAGGATAAAATGATTTTAGAATTGTAACTAACGTAAGACTCAAACTTATTAAAAAAAATATCAAACGGGTTACTCACGTAATTTAAGTCGATATTTACACATAATAATTAACATGTCGAGCAATTATCGACTTAAATTACGTGAGTGACCCGTTTAATAAATATTTAAATAGGATAAAATGATAGGGATTCCTCATAATTTGAAAAAAAAAACAACTACATAGGTAATTAATTTTCCGTTTTTTATCGGTACATCCCGGTACAAAACGGTAAATTTCAAATATATAATATCGGTATAGTTAGATAGCTATAACTTCTGGCTTTGAACCTTAAACCAAATGTTCATAACTTTACTTTACTTATAACGAGCTCAAAAATGTGCTGGTCTAAGGTACATTCAGACCAAACGAGCATTCGCTATTCTATCCCCACTCTACGAAATTCGATCGTTACACAAAACAGAGCGGCTGAATGCACATTTTAGTTCTAATGCACGGTGTCCTTACAAACCCGAGTTTAGGGTTTTTCGGCGCTTATTTTTAGTTAACTATATGTAACCTAAACGTATCAATGATTAAAAAAAAATGAGTATAATCACTATAATCAGTCGTTCCCACCATGTGAGATTACTGTCAAAATGACTGTCTTTTTCATGTGATCGGTAGATGTTATGTTATGAGAACTCAATGCTATAAATATTGTGTTTAATTACTCCAGGGAAGGCGAGTAATAATATTAAACCCCGCAGATTACCTACAACAGATTACACATTTCGAAAATTCTAATACAGCGTAGAAAAAATAGTGGTTATAAATTTAAGGGTACATTTAATACCATATTCTGATTACAGATACAGAATACTTTTTTTTCTAGTTTTGTATTTATTGTCGGCTTGTTTGAACTTTTAGGACGACTGCCCCAAACAGGAAGTTTTATTTTTCTACTTGTTCAATGTGGTAAAGAATATACCTTTAAAAGGATATCGACTTTTATTGCTACGCTTTGAAGACATATAAGATAAACTAAGCAACCTCAAAGTACAAAGTAATTAGTCTGTACTTTAAGTTACAAACTACAATTACCCAAATATATCATAAAGTTTTACTTGTTTATTTAACTAAACGGCCATAGTCGTTCTTCTTCGGTTTCTATCTTTTGCATTGCTTAATTTCTAAATACTTTTGGCTATATATTTTTTTAAGTATTCAATCAATTTGTCATTAGCCAGTCACAAAGCTAGCCTTTTACATATAAATATATAACTCATTACGTATAACTATGATCCAGTTTTCTCTGATTTTACCTTTTTGGAGTTCTATCTACATAAAGTCACCAACAGGTTTAATTCTGATTACGTCACTTTCAAGTATGAATTGTATATACAAATTATACAAGACATATTGGTACCCATATTTTCCGTAAAAAAAAACGTTCAAATAATAATAAAAAATTTATGACAATTGTGTGTTAGTTATTTTTTTGGTAAACCCTCAGGACTTCATTGTATGTCAAGTGATCTGTGATCCAATAATGTAGCTCATCATGAAGATTCAATTACCGAACTGGATTTTTATAAAGCCTGAATAGTAAAACTTTATTGATCCTGTACTTAAATACATACGTATAACGCACCTAATCATTATCAACAAACAGGCATTTCTAGATATTTATCGTTACTAAAAATAACTTAATGATTCCCTTAAAAAAATGTCTGCGTGCAAAAGTGCATCTTAACCGCTAGCGCAAAAACGATTGACGATGACTATAAAATAATAAATTAAATATCCACGCTATGTAATAAATAAATAGTTTTCACGCTGAGGTTAAATATATTTTCATCGTAAAAATACCTGTTCATACATTAAATCCATACGCAGAATTTTATTAACCGACTTCAATGAAGAATGAGGTTCACAATTCGCCTGATGTTTATTTTTATAACCCTAGATAGTCCCGTTAGCACCAAGTTGGGGTTTTGGAGAAATCTGTTAAAGTTGGGTTTTATTCTGGTGATTATAAAGTATATACTCGTTTTTTTTCACTGACCATTCGTTTACTAAAGATTCATAATTATCATAGTGGACCACACTACTGCGATCGCCAATCTGCTTGCTCAGCATGGCGATTATGGACATTTACCTCTTAATGCGACTATAACCATACACAGTTAATAAGAGTTGACTACGTCCAGCAGTGGTCTGAGCTGAAATAGATTTTTATCTTTACGATTCGGGAACGTGTTTTGGCGTGTAACTGTATGTACATATATGTTGTTTAAGTCCCGCTCACTTCTCACAAATCACCCTGTATATGTCAAAAAGTGTAATATAATATGGCACGAGGTTAAAAAAAATGTTTTTGAATACAGTTGGTCAATTGGCTAAAAGGCCGAAACTTATTTTCATGGAAAAAGAAATATTTATTTTTTTATTTTATGAATTCAATGGCGAGGCCTTTTTAAAGTCATTTC
The DNA here is from genome assembly GCA_025490895.1 of Thaumatotibia leucotreta. Lineage (NCBI taxonomy): Eukaryota > Metazoa > Arthropoda > Insecta > Lepidoptera > Tortricidae > Thaumatotibia > Thaumatotibia leucotreta. The sequence goes on from JALPQI010022110.1 coordinate 2,526, forward strand.
TGGCAATAGACAGCCAAGAAGACGAAGATTTATTATTGTACAAAACACGAAAATAGACAACGTCTCGAGGCCCTCTGTCTTAATTTATCTTTGCTGTTTTGTTTTAAAAATATCTGTGTTTTAAAGGCATCTGGGATCACTTGAATTTTTGATTCTTTAGATCTTATAAAATTATTATGCTATCTTTTATACGGACCCAGTTAAAGTAGTAATACTTTAATTAAACTAAAGGAACTGCAAGATATGCAAAATGAAAGTATTTATAAACCCTCCCGAGGTTACCCTGGGACCGAACCGAACCTACACTCTACTTAGGCATCTTTAACCGTAGTCCTTTTCTTTCTCCTTTGTAGTACATATTTTAAAATAACAATAGGAGATTTCAAATAAATTAAATCTAGCTATTTGATTAAACAGTACTGTCCTTTTTAAAGTACATATACGTGAAATGTATTTGTTACGCTCAGGTTATTTGACTAACTAGCGAATTGGGTACCTATTACAAATTTTAATTGGGAATTCGTAAAACAAAAAAAATATATGTTCCTTTACCTACTTCTCATTTTTCAGAAAACGTTACGTTAGAAAAATAAATCACCTGTTGACACCGGAAGAGGAAAAAACAGAAATTTCCCTTGTCACAAATAGATGAATTATTAAATAAAACCTAATTTGAATACTAATTAGTGTCATTTTTAGTGGCACCGGGAAGACGATAAATAATTACAATACTATATCATCCTCCAAATTTATTATTTTCAGCGTTGATTACGTATTCTATTATTATATCCAAAGGGAAAATTTAATCGGTAAGTGCTTCGGAAATAAATAAAAATGGACTTTAGTTTAAAACTGGACTCGTTCCGAAGGTAAATTTGCTACTTTACTAATTTAATTACCTAGTCCAATGTAATATTTAATACAAAAAGTTTCATCGATAAAAGCTTTTATAATTTGCTATTTATATTCGCGTCCTTTATAAGGAACTTGTTCAACACAAATTTATATCGCATTTTTTCACATAGACCATAAATAAATATGAAAATTATGACAAACTTTGTTGCATTCAAATATGTTGCTGTGTGATACAAGTAGGCTTTTATTCTAAGTAAAGGCTTTAAAGTTCAAAATAGTAAGTACATATATTAAACTCATTTGGTATTCTACCCTCGACAAAGATAGTGTTGAACAATTTTACATCTTAGTTTTTCTTGTATCGTACCACTATGAAATGTACTTTATAAAGGACACTATTAAGGTTTACTTTGAAAAAAAAAATCCGTGATAAAAATAAGAGTCCATTTAGCGTCCTCAGCGTGGGAATGTAGTGGATTGTTAATATTTATCGATTTATTTTTAGTAATCGATTATTCTGTGACGAGTTTGTGATGAGACCGTGAAGTTGTAGGAGTTTCGCGGGCGCTGGTGGTAACAGGTTTTGCGATACTTTGTACGATGCGTAGTTTTTATCTACTGTTTCTAGGTTTCGAAAAGATCATATCTTAAAGATCTTAAAACATAATTTAAGATAAGACCTTTATAATTATTTTACAATTAAATCACAAATGTGATTATTTCATTATTTATGATCTAAAAATGTTTGATTAACCTACACACATACAATTATTTCGATTTCAGGTAATTTTCATTTTGATCATATGAATAAGGAAACAGGAGAAAATACAATGTAATGGTATAGTATATTGTATTATAATATACTTGCTGTTATTTTTGTGTTTCAATACTTTCAATCTACGTTCATATAGCTTAAATTGGGTAAACTGTTTTTTTCTTTTATTTCATAGATATTTTATGTATATACATAAAACAATGTTTTCATCTCACACAAATGTATTTGTGCATATGCGACGCACAAACGCGACTTACCTACTAGTGGACATAATAATATATGAGGTTAAAGCATCTGGGTATACCGTACATTACTTATAAAATACCTGTATTCAAAGAAACTGCAATTGACACATTTATGCTCCAAAATGCACGCTCGATTGCATTTTACCGTAAACCCAACCTGTCATTGTAAAGTGACCCAACCCACATGTCACTGCCAATCCACTTCACATAATCCCCACATACTCCTATAGTTAACACAATAAGGTTCAATTTCGTTTGATTCCTAAAAATTCTAATGTAAATCTACATTGGCTAATCGATAGAAATCACGGGAAGCATTCACAGGAGTCGTACTTGGAAACCAATTTCCGGTTTCCTTTCACATTGTAATGTAAGTGGCGCCCTCTGGTTTGATTTACGGTTTTAAATTATCCGCTGTTTTAATAGAATTGAGATTCGCGAACATTTTTAGAACTTTTTGTAGGCTCTATGGGAAATTCCGTGTTATGCTTGGACACAAAGCTGCCGAAAAATGACATAAAAAGTTTTTTTTGCAGGAGGTGTATTGTGAATAATAATAGGTTTATTTATTAATGGACAACACGTAAGCAAATTGCACGTAATAGAAATGTGTATGTTACAATTAGATATCGGTCGTTCGCGGTAAATTCTCAATGTTACTATAGGGAAAGTTTCCATTTTGGAATATTCCTCACACAGTATTGGGTAAGTTACATGGAACGGCACATCACAAGAGTCTGGAAACGTTATATGGTCCAAAACATTCACATTATAGGTAGCTTCAAGGGCGCGCCTATATCTTCCTGCCGCCCAGAGGCCTATTAAAAGATCTGCTTAATTTTTTTTTTTAAGACAAACGGGTCCTAATCGCGTAAACTTACGATTAATTATGTCTCAGTTTATCTCTCACTCAGTCTGCCTGCGACCACGGGTGTAACGTCATGCCCGAAACGTCAGGATATAATTAAACGTAATTTTACGCGACGAAGACTCGTTCGTCTTTAAATTATGAGTGATAATCGTGAAAGTTTAAACCAATATAAAAATTAATTAAATTCTATTTCCTTAACTATGAATTCAAAATTCACTGACAAGTTTTATTGTCTGGACGGCAGGAAGATAGTTAAGAAACTTGAGGAGATCCTCTCAGGTGGTATGGGCATATTCAACGACACACGACACCCATAAGAGCACAAGGTAAGATTAACTCTAAACATACCGACACAAAACGAGGACCAGGAAGACCATGCGCCACTTGCACCTGACGACGAACTGCCTTATGCATAAACTTCTTGTAACCTAGGACTTAAGTATCGATTTTGTCCCTTTCCTTAAAAGACGTACCTATTACCCTTACTTTCATGTTATATTTCTCGCATAATACAATCAGTTTTTGTTGAAATGACAAAACCAGAAAGTTGTCCTTTATAAAGTACTCAGCTTCACAATGGTCAAACTTAGTCTCGCCGAGTATAACCCGAACTTGATATAAAAAGACAAACATGCCAACCTCTCGTTTGATAAGGGTCAAGTCCGTTTTTTTATCCCAAATTTCTTGAACGTCGGTTCTTATTTATCGCACATTTCCAAACTTTGCTGCGATTAATTGTAATAGAATTTCGAAGTTAGAAATTTTTAATTGGACTTTTCTTAATTAATGCTCGGGGTTCTGTTTTTAAGTTGCTTGAAATTTGTGAATAAATCTGTTAATTGGATTATTACAAATGAGAATGATCTGGTAACATTGTAAACGTCGTGTTGGCAGGCGTCCCGGATTCGGATAGCTTGTCATGTCAATGTTTATAGTCATGAATAACAGCCAGTCTCGCCAGTCTTGTCAAAAGTGACAGATGCCTTTTTTCTTCTTAAAATAATGCACTCGTACACTCGGGTAAGATCGGACTATTTTTCGGGGAGTTGAAAGGATGTCACATAAAAACATAAACTTGTTCTCACCAACTTTTACCTTCAGATGTGTGATGTACGTGATAAAAAAGAAATAAAGCTTTCAATATAAATTTACTAGATGTCGCTCAGCCAAACAGCTTAAGAGTAATCGACACTCAAACTTGCACAATTTTTTTTGAAACCACTGAAAACCTTCTTGGCTAAGATCGGACTTGTATCTTAGTTCAACTCTAAAGTAAGAAGAAGGTGCATAGCTTCCTGTTAAAGATCGGATCTCCAAATGTATCGAAAAATTCACTTTTTTTTAAACTTTCATAGCTCACGACTGATGCGGCTGAGCGGGGTCTGCATACTAGCGAGAGGGGCGGGGTGAAATGGCGTCATGCATAATGTTGCCAGTGAGGAAAAAATACTACTATTTTAGTAGTTATTGCGTTCATCCGATCTTATATTAGATCCGATCTTAGCTGGGTGTACCTTAAGTGAAGAAGTCTGGCTGTAAGGTGCGCCTATATATTTCACGTGTCTTTGCTTCTCGAACAAACTCCAACAGCGTATAAAGGTGCGTTTAAACCAAAAGAGCATTCGCTGTTCTAGCGCCCGTTCTACGAAATCAACCAATCACGTTTTGTGTACCGATCGAATTTCGTAGAGTGGGAGGTTAGAACAGCGAATGCTCTTTTAGTTTGAACGCACCTTGAACTGACATAGAAATCATAAGGCTTCCAACTATTTCCTTGCTTTGAGTATACTTTTTACTAGCTCTAGTGAAGTAACTGTGCGCTAGTTTCACACGCTCACTGCAGCTGTTACGTTGGCCCTCTAGAATTTCATTCCGGTACTCACGGAACGTGGTCTAGAAAAAAATATTGGTATTGTTTTTAACTATAGAATTGACATTGTCTCTTTTTGGTTGCAGGTAAACCATTGCATTTGAAACTACGCCTGGGATTTTCTACGCCGTAAGTTAGCCTACAAAAGACATCAATATTAAGCCATACCTATAAACCTAAAAAAAACAAACCATGTCAGCAACTTTCGAGGTGAGTGGCGGGGAGATATTCTTTGAAAACATTTTTTATTATTATTATGATTCCATGAAAACATTCATTAACATAATTTCTAAATGTTCTATTTAGAAATACCATAAAACCACCTAACTATACCTAATCCTAAAGTTCCCAATAATGGTTCAAAACCTAATAGAATATCGCCCGTAATTGTTATATTATTCGTGCTATTCATAGACAAAACCTCCTCATTAATATAAAAAAAAAATACTTGGACAAAGCCAAACAGCAGTTCGGGCTGATGATTACTTAGGACTTGAAATTGTGGACCATAGTTGCATTATTAGTTGGGTAGTTTTACTGTAGCAGTTTAAGATTACCATGTAACATCAAATTATCGACTTAAACGCAACCCTCGCAAAACGTCCTTAATAAAGGACTTTTTCTCAATAGACGCTGCTGCGGAATACCAAGATTCGAAGCGATACGTTTCACTGAACGCATAATGCGATTAATTTGTCTCCGAGCAATTACAGTTTTTGCCGCTCGTTGGTAATCGAATGATGGGTGCATCGGAACGCGAACACTACGGCGTCGTTTGAGGTGCAATGAAATTAGCTTGCCGTTCTTGTGTTTATAGCCTTTTTACCGATGACAAGTAGACGTTGATTTATAACTTATTGTTGACAGATTCACTAATTGTCCTTTTAAAAGTCTCAATAATTTTGCTTATTTGGTTACATATTTTACACTCTTATTGAAGTAGCTATTTTACAAAACAAATAACAATATCCTTCTGTATTCCATTCAACGTAGAAAACAAAAAACTAAATAAACAAACCTAAAAAATTGCATTATTTCATAATCATGGATTTTTAGAACACAATCTTGGTTTTATTACCTTGAATTCATAAACAATCACATCTTTAGTTAAAATTATTGATATTTATAAGTATTAACTGAAAAATATGTCTGCAAACGTGTTTCACGATAATAATATGTGTCAAAGACGTCAAATGCTATGGAAAGTCGGCCATATTTGTTTACTTTTTTTCTACTGACTGATGCTACAGATTCAGGAAATTGCGCAGAGGAATTAAATATTATTGCAGTGGAAATAAACTGTATTATCACTACGCTTAATATTGTACAGTCACCATCAGTTACATGGTAGAGTCCGAAGCCTTCAAAAATAACTGAACACGCCTTTATTGCCATAACGATAGAGGCGTGTTTAGATATTTTTGAGCACTCCGGACGCTACGATATATCCGATGGTGACTGTACCTATTAGTTAAAAAAATACTCTTGTTAGGTAACCTGATTGTTGTTATGAAAATAAATAAATAGGAACGAAAGGAATTCATCCATGCATTTGTTCACAATTTGCAAATTGTGCATGCTAGCATAGTATTACTAAAACGAAATACAGCAGAATTGTATAATTAATCTAAATTAATTTCGCTTCTGCATTACAGTTTTGATTTCAGTATTCTCGGTATTAGTTATAAAGTCATGACGTAGATGCAATATTTGCTTACATTATAATGTTTAATTTATGTAATTATCGTTCTCAAATTAAAGTACGGCCGCATGGGCAAATGGGCATGGCAGACGGCAGTAAGAATACATTTGTCAGCACCCCAACTTTTCTCGTGGGTGTTGTAAGAATCAACGATGAGATTGAATTGTCACTGAGCATTAATTTATTTAAAATTGATGACGGACAGCAGCATCATCATAGTGAATACTGCTTCGATCCCCAACGCGGTTAGCCCAGCGCGACGCTGATAGGCATTTAAGGCTGAGCCACACCGGCTGGCGTGGCGTGCGCCTTGTAGCGTAGGAAATGTCATAGTAGATGGCACATCGCTTGCACGTCACGCGCACGTGTACGCCACGCAAACGGTGTACCATCTACACTGAAAAAAATACTAAGTTGGATTTATCAGATCTTTCGTAATTCTAACCGGAAATTAAGGTTGATTGGGTTCTATCACAAATATTTTTTTGATTTTACCAAACTTTTTATGTTGGCATTTTACTAAATTAATTTGGTTGATTACACCAGTTTTTTGTTGATTTTACCAGTTGTTTGGTATAATGTACAATGTTCTTTGTTGATTTAACCAGAACTCTGGTATCGACTTCAACCTTTTTAGTTTTGTAAATTTGATAGCAAGGATTTGTTAGATATATCAAAGTTTCCTCGTAATATAGCCAACCTAAGTCACTTTGGTAAATATTTTTTTCAGTGTAATATGACACTTACAAACGCTACAACGAACGCGCAGGTGGATTTGCTGCATACACATCCAGTATGGCTCAGCGTTTACCTCCTAATGCTTCCATTTGCATGGGTAATAGGAGAGTATGTCCAGCAATCGTCTGAAATAGGCTCGTGATGAAATTAAAACAAGTGAACATTTTCGGTGTGAGTCAATAAAAAAATGTTTACTCCTTTTTTCAATCATTCATTTGCTTCATACACAATCCGACCAACGTTTCGAATGCCTCCATTGTGCATTTGACTCTTCGAAGAAATATTTCTCGGCTCTTTTGTCCGGAGGTACCTACCGAAATTTTTATTTATTTTCATTTTCGTACCTCGCAGCTTAACATTGTTGACGTTTTTTCCGCCGACATTGTCCGCGATTCTTTTTTGGAGATTGAATTTCCGAATGGGGTTTCTGGGAATTTTTTAGCTAACGAGCATTGGCGGTCGATTGTGTATTGTTACGTTAATAACGACACAAAATTGGTATTTTGTTCAAGTTTAGGGTGGCCACGAATGTGAGGGTATGAAATTTGCAATATTTCATTATTTAGGTACGAGGGATAATAATAATAATCCATTTGATTTGCTGGATAAAATAGGTGCTGAAATGTACATTAAAATCCGAAGTACTGAAATTAAATATTTAATGTGTGAAAATAAAATAAAGTTACCGCTATACGATTCCCCGAATTATCGAGAATTTAAAATTGCATTTGTTACTAAAAGTAACACTCTCATATAATATATTTGCACGTTTAAAATTCTTCGAATAATGATAGTGAGATTGTAAACACGCAACACCAATACATACGCAATTTCATGGTCTGCGTAATTTATCGATACACTTACTGCATCATATATACATTCAATTGAATTCTATTTCATCTCACTATGTTTGAAATCGGAAATTTAGGTATTACTTCTTCCAACACAATTATTTGGGCCAAAACCTAATGACACTTAAGCAATAGGTGTACTATTATGGGGTCCAGGATTATACCAAATAAATAGTATAAACAATAAGCACTTTGTTTTTAACTGACTTTGGAACCGGAAGGTTCTCAAATCAAAACGAATAGTTTATTTTATGACACTGCAGTGCGCAGTGTTGTGTTTTAGTAAAGTTTTAATTCATTTTACGATTTTGAAACATGGAAGAACACTATTAAATGCATTTTAGCAATACCTTTAAACAGCTTTGTATGGATATTTTTCTATTGTTCTGTAGATTTGATGCAATGTCTTCTTAACAAAGGAAAGTAAGAGCAAAAAGTAATAACAATTTTAATACGCGTATGTATACTAAGTGTAATTTTTAAACCAACGCAGTGTTTTATTCATTTTTATAAATGTTACCTGAGAAACTTACTCGATATTATTTTTATTCTCAACTTGCCAAGATATTGCATTTGCTAGTTTTTGTCAATAAATCTCTTAAGTCAATTTTTTTTCAAATAACTTTCATAGTGTTTTTGGTCCCACCTACTCTTACACAGAACCACTAGGTAGAAATTATGGTTCAGATTATAAAAACAGTATTCCAATTGTTGTATTATAAAAATGTTAATGCAGTGAAAACCAAACTTCACGAAATCACGATATAAAATGTGATATAGTAAGTAGTCCTTTAGTACTATACTTTGTTTAAATTGTAAAATAGAGCGTTCCAGTGATCTGAAAGATGTCTTTACTCTCCAAAAATGTTTATATTAGCGGAAAACGAGCTGTTTAAAAATTCTATTTTAATTTCCTATGGTGACAAAAGCTAAAAGAGTATCCATCATAAGTTTCATAAGGCCATTACATCATTATTACAAAATGAGGTAAGGTAAAACAAAAGGCAATAAAAGCTCGTATCGGAAATTATATTTTTGGCTCTAGCTTTTTCCAGTAACTCAGTTGAGTGCCATAAGTTTTACAGCTTACCGCTAATCGAAACCCCACCACGACGTATAAAAACTAGCAGTGCCGTAAACCAGTCGTTTCCGTGTATTTTTTATGCTTCATAACATAACTCTTTCGTGGTAAAGCGCTAAAACTGATTCCTTGGTTTCGTTTAGTGCCTTTTTTGCGAGTTTCTGATTGCACAATGCACACTTACTTATTACAAAATTTATTTATTTTACGAACCATGTTATTATTGGTAAGTTATTATTTTATTGCGTATATATTATACTTATTAGTAGATATTATATCTCTATGTATGTAGGTATATTATTCTTTCATTTAAAAAATTACAAGTGAGTATTCTCCGTTTTAAAATTAAAATGTTGTATTTGACAAAGCTTTTTACACCGTGACATTACAAATTTCCAAGTCCCTCTCCATTACGATCGCATGATTTGATTAAAATCCACCCTTTCAGTCCATTTCGCTCTACTTAATGTTACTTCTATTATAACACCTTGTATTTTTAACTTTGGAAATTTGCCGCGTCATGCTACTTTGTAAGGTTTCCTCAGGGACCCTTTGTGTGCCCTACATTATACAAGACGAGGGGGAATTTTAAAATCAGCTCTATATTTTATGATTTTATTGAGACTGATTAATACTTTTTATGCCTTATCTTATTTCGAATAAAAGTAATTTCCCTTCATGTGCTAGGATTTGAAAATATATTAGGGATGTTTTTTGCTATAATTTAATTTGGTAGTAGGTATAATAAAAAATAAGCCATTATTTTAATACCATTGACAAGACCTGTTTTAAGCAAAACAACGAAGTAAAATAAGGAATTCACAATCTTTTTCATCACGTAAATAAATAGGTATCAATTTTGAGACATATAACACTTGTATACAAGGAATGGAAATTACCCCTGTTTTTAGCACGTCGAGCTTAAGTGAAATTGACTATAATCCCCAGAGTCCGGACTAAACTTTTGTTTACTTTGAAAGAGATTTTACTTGGGTAGCATTAAGGTTGTTGACTTCAGAATTTTTAACTTTCTTTGCAGATTCTGAACCAATCTTTGTCGTTTCCTCGAAAAACTTCTCACCTCAAAGCTATTTAAGAGTGACTTTAAATATAAGTAGTAGGTCCACTAAAATCGTTGTCGTGTTGTCAAATAATTATTATTATGTTTAGTTGGAAATAACGCAGCTCACGAAGCTGGAGAATATCGGCAAGGGCAGTTTTTTGTATTTTTCATAAATATTTTGTTCCTTAGTCATTACAGTCTCGACTTCCCCGCAAAGTCCCGCAACATAAACTTTAATTGAACGACGTTGATTTGTGTAAGAATTTCCCATGATACTTATTTATTGACTATGTTCATTATTAAGAATGTCAGAAAACTAAATCGACTAAAAGCAGACAAGTGGTCCCTAATCCTTCAAAACACCATTGTTTGGTTGCACTGAACCGTAGCAGCAGTTATAATTAAATTTAATAACATATTGTTCCTTAAATGGTATAGTGAGAAAGTGGTCTGAGTAAGAAAAGGAAGCGAGTAATTGCAGGAATATTTGTGTTAATTTTTACCATCAAGACGAGATTTCCTTGTATCTTCATATGAATAAACTGACAAAGCGGCTTTATGGCAAACGACAAATTATGACGTTTTACTAAACTCACTCACATTTATTTATTTGGGTCCATATGGCAAAATTGTTTCTACACCGTTAACATTGTAATATATTAACATTTTTGAACTTGAGTAAACAATAGGACACTAAAAAAAACAAAAAAAATTGGACCAAACGCCAACCGCGACCTTGGCTGCCAGCATTTACGCCTCATATATCGTTTCGTTTTAATCCTTTATGCCAACATAATAAAACAAAATTAAAATTTTCAACCGAAACGGGGTGTGAAACAAAGGTTCGGCTTAATTAAATGTGTTGCAACAGTATTAATGAAAATTCGCCATGTCCAATTTGGCGATGTCGGATTAAAATCCTGTGTAAACAAAACTCATTATTACTTTTAAAAGTCACGAGTTTTATCCCTAGGATTAGCGTACAGTTAGCGCCAGAAGTGAATTCACAAAAAGCTTTGCTGCCCGCAAAACTATTTGGCACAAGCATATCACCTTTGGCTTCAATTGTCGTAAAGGAAATTTGGCGAAAATGACTTATGTATACAGTTTTGTTCAAAATTTCAACCGCTATCGATCTGTACCTATAGTTATACTTTTGATATCTTTTAAAAAGTGGTCTTTCATCATCAGCCTATGATAGTCCACTGCTGGACGTAGGCCTCATTAACTGTGCGTATAAACGCATTAGGAGGTAAATGCCCATAATCGCCACGCTGGGCAAGCGGATTGGCGATCGCAGTAATGTGTCCACTATGATGACGCTGCTGCCCATCATCAATATTTAATGTTACAATATACTCAGGAAACACCGTGTATAAGGTGAGAATATTTTTTATTTACCTTTCTTATTGTCTTACCCCCTTATTCATAGTCTCCTATCTTATCAAGCCGCTAAGTATTGTTTGTCTCTTTCGCTTTTATTGCGATATTGATAAGACCGAAAGGGATAAACAGTAGCGGCTTGTTAAGTAAGGAGACGTTTATGAACAAGGGGGTTAGTCGCTAAGCTTGTAACTTGTAATAGAAGCGGAAGTCCTTATTTCATTAATAGTGTTACAAAGAGACTCACTTGTATTACAAGTTACAAGCTTTCGAGAAACGGGCCCCTTGTCTATAGTCAGGGGAGTTTATTGGGTATTCTCCTCCTTGGAGGAGCGAGCCCCACATACCATCATGGGCTTCCTCAGCCCTAGTTGATGATGCATAAATTCATTCTCCACTGCGTCAAAAAAAAGTCCTTGTCTATACTATTGTACATTTAACGTTTCGATTTCAATAGACGTGACCCGATCAGCGTAACCTAGTAGCACACTCAGATATTATCGGCACACAAAAAAATTAAAGGCAAACACATAACCAGAAATCTGCAAATAAATGTGCTATTTGGAATGCTAATTCGCTCGCTGCTGCTTGTCCAGAAGGCCGTAAGTACCATTTATCGAATTTCAATCTTGTTTAAAGGACCAAAGTGAGATCTTGAGCACTGCTGTGTTTTTCGTATAAAAGTCTAACTATGAAAGATGGTGTATTGTTACAGAAACAAAAAAAACTTATTGTATTCTTCAGGCGTTTTGTATTAAAACTTGCAACCAGTCCCGGCTTTTCACAGGTACAATAATACAGGTGTAGTGAGAAATTACTTGCCTTCGGAAACGTTCGTAAACACATGCTGTTTCAGGCAGTGTCACCGAGTCTGACTGAAGTAGCATGACAGCTATTACTGTCAGTCTCAGTGAGATAGACTGAAACAGCATGACGTTGACGAACGTTTCCGAAGGCAAGTCATTTCTCACTACATCTGTACTGTGTTATAACCTTCCTCTTGAATCACTCTGTATTAAAAAATAAACTCCTCAAAATGCGTTGCGAAGTTTTAGGAATATAGGGACAGATAAAGCAACTTTGTTTTATATTATGTTTTATTAATTTATTAAAACAAAAGTTTACATGACATTACAGCAGAACACCAATGTATTAGTTTTGTATTGATAGTGAATATAGTGATAGCCACTTAGAAACTTTGAAATCATTTTTCTTCATTGGTTAAGACATTTGTAGCTACTTCTTCTTCTTCTTCTACCTAGCGTTTGTAGCCACTATATTTGTAAATACAGTAATTATGACCACACAATTCATTATTCAACATTTTATCAGCAATGGATATGTAAACCTTTTATGAAAGTTATGAAATCTGCTTTAAAAATAATCTGTCAATCTATTGCATGAAGGTCCGCTGGATGCGGGTGGCGCGGGACCAGTCATTGTGGTAATCTTTGGGGGAGGCCTATGAACATAACATCAGTCTGATAAGCTGATGATGATTGCTTTACATTGCGGACCGAAGATATAAACAAATTACTGTCATTTTAAGTAAAAAATAATAAATATATTCGTCCGTAGTAAATTTAAATCCTTTGTAAGCTACAACGCTAATAAATTAAATTATTTTACTATTGTATAGCTGAATTCTTAGGTTTATTAGCAAAGTCTAGTATTTCTTTAGTATGCGCCGCGCGTCTAAGACGGAATGCGAGCATTAATATCTATTTATACAATTTTATATCTTAATGGTAGACAATAAGTTGTAATGCGTTGACATTTTCGACGTGACTGTACTAAATTGAATTATTTATATTCAATCTGCGTTTTGAATAGCGAATGCTTTACATTTTAAAAGCAAATATTTACAACATTCAAAAATATTTGGTTGTATTTTACGTATAAATCCTTCAAGCTTATAATTTGTATATAAAATTTCTTATTTCTTCGTTTCGCAAACCCCCTCATGGTCTCGTATTTTGTGTTCATAAATATGTATAATTTTTTGCACCTTCTTTCAATAGATTAAGATTAAACATTGAGTACATATGTTTACAAACTGTAAATATATATAAATTTTTAAGAGAGTTTTTTATGCCGATTTTTTTGAAGTAACTCCTTATAATTGATTTCAATGTCCTAATAATATTTCCTATTTTCATAAAAATAATTTAAATGTAACTAAGGGTACATAATATCGCTCATGAATAGCTAACAAAATACTAAAATTAACCTCGCTGAATCTAAATACATTTACAATTTACCGATTCAAAATTAGTTTAAGCTACGTAACTCCAAAACGGCTTAACTCGCCTAGCAGCATAATAACTTAAGACGTTTTTAAATATACTATCCAATTGTTTGCTCAAGTGTACTGGATGTAATCAGTTCGATACAAGATCAGAAATGGTTGGCATTAGTCCAACGGGATAGGTCACAGAATATTACTAGACTAAAATAAAACACTACCTGTATTAGACAAGTCATTTGGACATGTTTTGACGTGTGACGTTTGAAAGCAGGAACTGAGGCCCATGGACATAGTGGCAAAACATCGCTTATACGCTGCCTACCCTGAGGACTTGGATGGATTGCCTCTATCTATGCCAGTAATTACACCGGCTATCTTACCCCCAAACCGAAACACAGCAGTGCAAAAATTGCTATTTACGTATAGCAGCAGATTAACGGGTAAGACGGTGATAGCTATCCGGGCGGATCCTGCAAGAGGTCCTACCACCAGCAAATGTAAAAAAAAAATCAGCACAGGTGGTATTTTTTGCGCACTAGTGCGAGAAGTGGTTAATTTCTTCGGAGGGCCATCTGTACTAAAAAAACGTCGTACAATACACGTGCGAAGAGGAAATTCGCGACTCGTGTCGATTGAAAACACTCCCGTCGGTCGTCTTTTAATGTATCCCCACTCGTTTCGAACTGTTATCGTAATGTAGGTACCTACTATTAGGCAACTATTTAGCATTAGAAAAACACTTTATTAGCACAACGAGATTACAATATACTTAGAATAGCAAATTAATTTGCATAAATAGCAAAACATTACAGCGACCGCTATTACTACGAAAAGTTTTTTTTAATATGTATATTGCTATTGTGTATTTTCGTTTTATAAAACTACACTTACATTTTAAAGCACCTCATTATGTATCATCAATTCATCATCATCAATTGCATAAACTAAAGCAATAAAAAGGTATCACGCATTCAACTTTCATCGCCCTACCTTCCAGCGCAACACTATTTTCAATGAAGTCCGCAATAAATCCCGCGTTCCCGGGATCCCGGGATTGATACGCTGGACCGGGGACCCCACGTCACAGCCCACAAGTGCAGGTGACTTGTTTATAACTTGGCGTCTCCATCTGTTTGAATTAGGCATATTTAGACCGGTTTTAGGAAGATTTGTTTTTTCCTATTTCAGTTTTGGATTTCTAGTGCTAGTTTTCTTTTTTTATTTTGTCTCGTATCTTCACAAGAAACCCCCGAATCTAACACCAGAGAGAATTTTATTATAAATTAGTCAGTAGAATTAAAAAAAATGTAAACAAAAATGGCTGACTTTCTGTAGCATTCGACGTCTTTGTCACATCGTGAAACACGTTCGCAGATATATTTTTACGTTAATACTAATAAAATTCAATAATTTTAACTAAAATATATGTAAACTCTAGGTTTAAGATTTTAAAGGCGTTTAAGTACGAATATGATGTTAAACATCACTCATACTCGTACTATATTTATTATATATTTTTCCCAAACTCTTGAACACCTCATTGATTTATAGTTTCACTATTATCACTCATATTTTAAAGAAAAACGGGTCTGAATCGCGTAAACTTATATTTAATATGACCCTCACGTTTCGGGCATGACGTTGCACCCGTGGTCGCAGGCAGACTGGCGAGAAAATGTATCAACACCTAGCTGCGCTGTTTTGCGATCTACCCGCACATTGTCCTCATTATTCTTTTTAGGGTTCCGTAGCCAAAATGGCAAAAACGGAACCCTTATAGATTCGTCATGTCCGTCTGTCCGTCTGTCCGTCTGTCCGTCTGTCCGTCTGTCACAGCCGATTTACTCGGAAACTATAAATGCTACAGTAACGAAATTTGGTAAGAATATGTGTTGTATGAACCGCTACAGGATTATGATACTAAATTGTAAAAAAAACCATTGGGGTGGGGGCCCTCCATACATGTAACTGAGGGATAGAAAAAAAATTTTAGTTATATATAAGCGTGTGGGGTATTAATAGAAAGGTCTTTGAAAATGATATGAAGGTTTATAAATCTCATTTTTATTTAAGCAAATCGTTTTCGAGATATCAGCTCTCAAAGTCTGAAAAATGTGTCCCCCCCCTCTATTTTTTAAACTATGCGATATAAAATTCAAAAAAAAAAATATGTTATGCACATTAATAAACTCTATCAACGATTTTTAGTTTGATTCAATTATCTCCTATAGTTTTTGAGGTAGGTTGATTTAACTGTATTTTTTTAATAATAAATTGATAATGGTACGGAACCCTTTGCGCGCGAGTCCGACTCGCACTTGGCCGGTTTTTTATTTTTTTATACTTATGGATTGGATACCTTGATCATTCACTACTAGGCTAGGTTTGCCACTAGGCCTACACGCAACACCATACATACATCCAGCAGACTATGACCGTCTCCAAAACCAATTGATGGAAATGTATGGCGGTATTTGTCTGAGATCTCTATAGATGGACCCGATTACAGTTTGCGATTGAAATAAATGCGACCAATTTTTCTTCGCGGAAAAGGCTTTTAAAGGGGGTTTAGGGAAAGACAGATAGGTATAATATACGTTCAATAAAGGAATTCCAGAGAAATTACGTTGGGAATTAATTTTGAGATAATTTACGCTGTTGAAAGATATAGAATATTGATACAATTTGTTTTCAGCATGATGGAAACTGGCAGATATAAGAGAAAAATCTCCTAGTTATTGCAAGTGTCAAAAACATGAAGATCGTAAAGAGTGACGATAAATTAAAACAATACCGAAGGGAGAGTTTTAAATCGACACGAGCTACAAATTTCCTTACGACTTTCAGTACAGATGGCCCTCCAAAGGTTTTGACTTGATGTAAAATGAACCATTACTCGTATGAGAGCATAAAAAAATCACCATCAGTATTTTTTTTGTTATTTCGCTTTATTTTCAATTCTAAGTTGTATTAGCTTGATGTTTTATAGTGCAGATGACAACCCATGCTTTACAGTATGGTTATTTACACGTGTTATGCCTCTTCAATCTATCAAGAAGGGCTATAGACCTACCACCCAATTTTTGGAGGACGACGAGGGCAATCTAATAACAGATAGTGCTGAAATTAGGAACGCGTGGCGCAACTACTTCCAACAGTTACTCAACTGGCCCCCACCGAGTGAATCAATCTTGTGCACCGCCAGTGACAATCAAAGCGAGGTAGACCCGTTGTCCTTCGATGAGGTTCGTCAGGCGATAATGAGGCTTAAGAACAACAAGGCTCCAGGGATTGATGGCATATCATCCGAAATCTGGAAATACGGCGGTGGGCAAGTACAATCGCAACTGTACTCACTTCTTCTGAAGGTCTGGGATGCGCAGCAACAGCCACAAGAATGGAACATTGGTGTCATCTGCCCAGTCCATAAAAAAGGCTGCAAAAAGAGATGTGCAAACTATCGGGGAATTGCTTTGCTACCTACTGCGTACAAGGTCTTTTCATATGTGCTGCTTAAGCGACTCGAACCGTACGCGGAACAAATCCTAGGTGATTATCAGTGTGGGTTCCGACGTAATCGCAGTACTATAGATCAGATCTTCCGTCTGAAACAGTTAATGGAGAAAAGATGGGAATACGCTCAGAGCATTCACGTTCTGTTTGTTGACTTCAAAAAAGCCTACGACAGTATTGACCGGTGCGCCTTATATGCGATACTAAGGAATTACAATGTCCCTAAGAAACTTGTCGACATGATCGTAGTGGCCACCGAAGAGAGCAGAATGAGAGTAAGAGTCGATAACGAGCTTTCGGATGACTTTACTGTTCTCACGGGCCTGAAGCAGGGCGATGCCCTGTCGCCTATGCTTTTTAATTTGGTGCTGGAGTATGCCCTAAGGAAAGTGCTTACGCTAGATACCGGGCTGCACTTGAATGGAGTTCATAAGGTGATTGGGTATGCCGACGATCTAGCATTGCTGGGAGAAACCAGAGAAGAAGTTTCGCTGTCGGCAGTTGTTTTGGAAGCTGAAGCGAAGAAGGTGGGCCTAAGTATTAGCCATGAGAAGTCAGAATACCTCCACATGAAACGCTATAAAAACGCACGCGTCAAAAGGGAGGACCTTCATGCTGGAGGTATAGTGTACAAAGGGGTGGCCAAATTTAAATACTTGGGCTGCGTCATCACAGACACCGGTTCTCGAGATGAGGAGATAGACATCCGCGTCCAAAATACGCTGCGGTGCAGTGCCGCCCTCCATAAAGTGTTAGTGTCCAAGATCCTAAGCCGAAACACCAAGCTACGCATTTACAAGACAGTCATAAGGCCGATACTTATGTATGGATGCGAGACTTGGACACTAACACTTAAAGTAGAACATAAAATACAAGTGGCGGAGCGGAAGGTCCTTCGCAAGATTTTGGGCCCGGTGAGAAGAGAGGACGGAAGCTTCAGAATCCGGAAAAACGCCGAGATCAGAGATCTTATACCCGAGCCCGATATAATTGGCCAAACCAAAGCCCATCGTCTCCGCTGGCTGGGTCACGTCATAAGGATGGAGGAAGATCGGGGTGCTAAACGTGCATACTTGGGTCGTCCACTAGGGCGAAGACCTGTCGGGCGTCCCAGGTACCGGTGGAGCGACGTCGTCGAGTTGGACTTGCGCGAGCTGACGGAAACAGATTGGAGAAGGAAGCAGCGCAAGATCGGGACCGGTGGCGACAACTCGTGTCGGAGGCCAGGACTCGCTTTGGGTCGGTGCGCCAGTGAGTAAGTAAGTAAGTAAGTATGCCTCTTCAATATCACTACAAAGTATAAAATAAAGTCTTTTTCTCTGTCCTTATATTCCTATGTAATGTATGCTTTAAAACTACGGAACGGTTTTTTTTTTAGATGTGAATCAAAAGGAAGATTTTAGTATCAGTATTGTACCCGTGCGAAGCCGGGGCAGGTCGCTAGTTCCATAAAACGTCGATTTTATAATAGTCCATACCATTTCTTTTTATTATTTCCCATTAAACGACAAAGAAATTGTAGCTGTAGGTAAATTTATTATCAGAAACTAGGATGGGCCTTTCCAGAATTTAATGAACGCTTATCACGGAAACCTTTGGTACGAATACAACTATCACTAATTTGCTAAGCTTTGTCTGGAACTGTAAATGTCCCAGATATCTTTAGTTTACAACTTTTTACCCGGCTCAAATTAGAGGGGTGTTTACAATAAATTTTTTGTAGGTATGTATGTTACTCGATATTTCCGGAAATCGTGAACCGATTTTCATTTTTTTTTAAATTAAGCGGGTAGGTATAACACCGAAATGGTCCCGTTGGCACCAAGTCAGGGTCTGATGACGGAATCTTGGAGATATCAGTTCAAATAGTTTTTTTTTTAATTCCGTGATTATTGCGGCCTCTAATGCATGCAAAATTAATTACGAATAGGTCTCTGAGAATGTCCTATTAATTTACAAACTAACGATGAATATTCAAATTGATGTCGACTTGATTGGAACTGCTAGTTTTGTAGACCAATTTCCGGCCTCTGATTGAGCTGACTTCATATAATTGGGCTCCCATATCAAGTTAAGAGTGGGAAGTCACGCGATTTCGTGGTGTCTTTGAACTACAATTTGTCTGTAAGTGAGTAGAAGCTGATTAATATATTAAGGCCACTTTATACATTTTAGTAAAGATTTGGAAAGCAAAGATTATTTCTTCCCGCTGGGAATGTAGTTAAATGAAGAATATTATTTAAGCAATTGCTTGTTATGTTACTTTCATGTTCTGGTTTGTTATTTTACTTTAATGTAAAGTTGGATATTATTATTAATAAGTAGTGTAAATGTAAATAATCATTGCCCCTCACAGGCGCAATACGATTTTAATGCATGCATAAATCTCATGAAGTGAAATGTAATTTCTTTTGAGATAATAAACTTTCTTTAACCGTAAAGATTATCATTTAAAAATTGTTGTTTTTGGCAGGTGATAAAAATAAACCGGCCAAGAGCATATCGGGCCATGCTCAGTGTAGGGTTCCGTAGTGAGTCAAAAACAGCTAGACCGATTATGTTCGAAATAGCTATATTTTAAGATATTCTATAAGCTAAATATTCATGTTCATATTTTTTGACTCAAGAGTTAAAAGGAGGGAGGTAATTTGGCAGACTGTACGGAAAAGCAGGCATCTGTTGTTCGAACTGCCGTTTGATGTCTGTTTTAGTTATGGTTTTATAGTTGGCAAAATATATGGAAGATAAATTTATCGTTTTATTAGTCTGACTTGATCTATACGCAGATCACTACATACTAGACTTAGCAATTTGTCCTTACTTCAAAGTTAGAAAGATATATCCATCTCGCATCTCGTTTCTTGTGTTTTCACGCTATGGAATGGAAGATATATTATACAAGAGCTTTGATTAAAAAACTGTCATTTAAAGAAAATTGGACTCCTAAGTTTTCTTGTCTCAATTAAACAAACAAAAAAATAAGAAATAGCTATATTGTTCCTGACATCTCACACTATCTCATCCTCCGACGAAGCCGAAGGTTCCCGGTTTGAATCCCGGCGAGGGCATTATTTGTGTATTTATTTATCACAAATATTTGTTCCTTGGTCACGGCTGTGTATGTATTTATGTATCTATCTATTATATTATTATATACGTATATCGTCGCTTGGTACCCACAACACAAGTCTTAATTGTGCTTACCATGGGACTAGGTCGATTTGTGTAAGATGTCCCAAGATATTTATTTATTATCACTATTTATTTTACCTCTAGTAGAGGGTAATTAATATCATAATTATGATTATATCGTAATGAATTTAGATTTGCTTGAAAATGTCACATTAAGCCGAAGATTAATATGCAATAACACATGTTTAACAGCATACGCTTTGCGTTACTCGCGACTATTTTATTACGGGTATAATAATTAACTCTGTTATAAAAAATAAGAAAAATACCCTTTAATCGCAAAAAAAAACCAGAATTGATTGATTGAACTGTAGATAAGAACGGCTGGATAGACATAACGAAGATTTTTTCGAAGATAAAAAAAACACAGTCAATGGTTTCTCTCATCAAATAAATAAGAATTACAATCTCTATGTTTAAGTACCTTAAGTCCAAAAATAACAATTTCTACTTAATTAGGGACCTATTTACATTATTTCCCTGTATATCAACTTCAAAGCATTATAGTTAGGACTTCTGAATATGTTTTAAGTTTCAATTGTCACAAATTTAACGTAGCAATAGTCAAGTAGCAGTCCATGTAAATTTTTTATTGTATAGTGCCACAATAGTTTCTGCCCCATTTGACCCGTAAAAAACGACCCTGTATCATCTGAAAAGTGTATTCGTGTACAGCTAAATGAGAATTTACTCGTACTAATATCTGCAATAACTTATTCGAAAATCATTTGATTTGCACCAACGTTGCCATTTCTTACGACCACGTCATACATTTTTGACAGTTATAGCATACTTCATTCATTCTACAAACTTACCACTGCAGTCAGGAAAGGCGCTGCGGTGCTCTTTCCTTAATCAAATATTTGTCGAGATTTTAGTTCCAGATTTCGCGACACGTAAACATAAGTTTGTAAAAGTTTATTTATATGACGATCATTATGTTTGTAAAGGTATGTATAGACGATCGAGTTGATGGAATAGTAGAGTTAGAGAAGTTATTATGTGGTTATAAAGATTTATGCGTGTTGTATTTAGGCGTTCTTGAGTGGATAACGAGGTTTATTTTTGACTCATTATTGGTTGGCAGGTTGGCAAAAGTGCAGGGTGTTTCAATAAGTCGGTATTAAACCAATTTATTTGAATCATGATCGTTGGGGCAGAAAGATTAGTATATTGATTTTTATATTTCATTTATATTTTTAGGCTGGCAATAGAAAGTCCTTGAACAGAAAAGTGCCAAGGAAAGACGAAATCGAAGTGAAAAACATGAAATTCGACACGAGTGGCGATGTTTTAAAACACGACTGATAGGGAGTGTTTTGAATCGACACGAGTTACGAATTTCGTTTTTGCACGTGTCTCGTACGACGTTTTTTAGTGCAGATGGCCCTCCGAAGTTTTGGACCTGACGTAAAATGACACACTTCTCACACTAGAGCCTAAAAAAGGCACCATCTGTACGAGTACTAAAAAAGTCATTTTAAAATGGTTCATGTCAAACATGTGTTCTGATAGCGATAGTAATAGAGCCAGACGGTGAACAAACAAAACTAAAAGCTTCGTCTGTCACCGTTTGACAGTTAGACCTTCAAATGCTTCCCGCAGACTTTCATTAATAATTTTTGATTCGTTTTAACATACATCTAAAATGGCAGTGACAGATAAGAAATAGTACATTTCGATGCAAGTGCAAAAAAAAAATTTTTTATTTGCAATTTTTTGAAAGGAAGTTTTTACACGTGTATCGAACGACTTTTTTCATAACAAGTGCCTTTAAAAGAGAAATTAACGCAAAGTTAACTTTTCCGCACTAGTTAGGAAAAAAATGTATCGCCCTTTAAAACCCGTAGTTCGGTAATTGAATTAAATTGTTATTTACAAGGACAGGATGCTTAGCGTAGTTTTCCCTCTCTGTTACTCTTTCATATTAGTGTAACAAAGACAGTTAGCTGCCTTTCGTTTACGATTGACGATTAAGTGCTAGCGATTGGCAACTTGTCTAAGCACCCTGGAATTCACAGAGAAAAAAGTAATACGATTGCTCCCTCCGATCACATTTTGTATGTGTACTTTGTAATGTAAATTACCAAGTACACGTACACTTAGGGCCTGTTCACACTAGCGATTCACTTGGGCGATTTCTATATAAAATGTGCAACTTTTGTATAGAAATCGCTTTTAAATTTTTTGTCAGCCTCCGTAGCTTAGTTGGTTCGAATCCCGGCGAGGGCATTATTTGTGTATTTATTTATCACAAATATTTGCTCCTTGGTAATGGCTGTGTGTGTATATAAGTATCTATGTGTATCTATCTATTACATATATCGTCGCTTGGTACCCACATCACAAGCCTTAATTGAGCTTACCGTGGGACTAGGTCGATTTGTATAAGATGTCTCATGATATTTATTATTATTTTTTTTATTAAATCGCCCAAGTGAATCGCTAGTGTGAACAGGCGCTTATAGAGTTGATTTTCATTTTTTTCATTGGTGATTATTTCCTACGCTATCGTGGGATCGGTTACCGTGTGAGAAACTACAATAAAATAGTACCTAGACAGCAAATCCGCACGTGTATTGTTATTTTTGGCAACGCCCTTGTGTACTGTCCAGCTGACATGTTTGATGTTTATTTATATTCGACCACGGGGTTTTACGTGTCTAGAATATCCAATAAAAGGATTTAGAGTAAAGCTTTTGTAGGTATAATAAAATAAATGCCTTGGAACATCTTACACAAATCGACCTAGTCCCACGGTAGGTACCAGGCCCCAATTTCACCACATTGACAAGTGCTACAATTGTAAATTTACTGTTTCTCTAATCGGGGGCGTCTATAGGCTACAGTTACCGCTTACCATCGGAAAGGCCGTGCGTTTGTTTGCCACCAACATAAAATGTAGTGCAGAAACTTTAATAAATCAGCAGTAAATAACTACTTTTTTGCGAAGTAAAATTACAATTGTCACAAGAAACACGACAATTGTATCAAAATTCCGACATAAGCTGAACCTAATTCCGACATAACCTCATTATCTAATATGATATTCATAATAAATGCGTGATAAGTTGTGTGAAAATTTTCAACCAATATCTCAACACCACAGATTATATATTTTCGTCTCATCTCAACTCTATCCACAGACAAGTTATGAATACTCGAAAACTTCGTCGTTTAAGTTTTCATTGTCTTAGGAACTCATTTTCGTGTATTCATATTTTCGCGAAATTTGAATTTCGGTAAATTTATTCACGAACTTGAAATCATTTGAATATTCTGAATGCAAATATTGCTATTAGTGCAGATGAATGCGTTTTAGCTTCGACCATAGATAAGTTACTCCAGAGGCGTCGCTTTGACTATTTTGTCACCGCAAACTTAAAAAAAACTGACCAAGAGCATGTCGGGCCATGCTTAGTGTAGGGTTCCGTAGTTATTCAAAAACTGCTGGGCCGATTATTTTCGAAATAGTTTTATTTTTAAGTATTCTGTAAGCGCACTATCCATGTTTTTTTTCTTATTTTTTGGACTCCTGGATCAAAAGTTAGAGGGGAGGGGGACACAATTTTTTTTATTCTAGAGGTTATCTCCAAAAATATTTGCTTTAGAAAAAACTTCCATTTGATACTCTTATTTTTTAAAGGCCTATTTAACGATACCCGACACGATAGGATTGCAGCATAATAAAAAAAAACATCCCCATTTTACTAGTAGGGGGGTAAGGGTAGCCGAAAAAATTGTTACTCGAAAAATGTCATACGTTGCATTTGAAATATAGATGACAATTGATATTCCTTTGATCATAATAATGACACTTCAGTTGTAGCCTTTAGTTACAGTATGAGTTTAAGATATTACGTCAGATGTATTTCATATTATTATTTCTTCATTCGCTTTTACGTAACATGTTAACTATTGCTTACTTTAGGCCCTAGGAGATTTGTATGAAGGTATAGTCCATTTCAAATACGAAGGCCCGATGCCACTCGAAACTTTTGTCATTTAATTGTTCCACTACAAATTGGCACGTGTCGTACACCAATGTATGCAGAAATTTAGTCCGTGCGGTGACGGAGTAAGAATACAAAAATCACCGCCCCTCTCTTCCCGTGGGTGTCGTAGGAGTCGACTAAGGGAAATACTGAGTATCCAGCTTCTCAGCCGGTGGTAGGGTATTTTTACTAGTACCCGCCTGGTTGGCTACCACCGTACATTCGGTGTAAACGCCCGTGAAATGACTTACCTTCGTGTTTGCCGTGTTTCGGGGTCAGCCGGTGTATTTACCAGCATCTAGCGGGCCAGCAAGGCGGTGGCAACTAACAGGTTACTGATTGTCTCCTGTTCGTTGCCGCCGCGATTTGGGCTCTACTTTTCACTTACGATCAGGTGGAGTGGAGCCACTTTGTTGTGCCAACGTTATTTTTATTGGGTCGGCAACGCGCATGTGACACCCTGAGGTTGCAGGCGCCCATAGGCTACGGTGACTGCTTTCCATCAGGCGGGCCGTATGCTTGTTTGCCACCGACGTGGTATAAAAAAAAAAAAAAAAAAAGAAAATGTCTGGCCTGGCCAGGTTTCTTTTGTTATCACTGATCCTATTGCTGACGCCTAATGACTTTGTTAAGTGGAATCGGGCCTTCGTATTTGAAATGGACTTTACATAATATTGTATGTTGTTCCCCAAATATAATGTTTATTAATTTATTATTCCCCATAAAGCCAATAAACTTGAAGGGATCAAAATGACCCACAAAGGGGTAATTCCTATCAAATACCGGGTTTGTCCACTAAAGGCAAATTATGCTCCCGATTTAGCCAATTTAGTAGGCAAAGGGGACCTGTGGGGCACTAAACACTTAGAAAATTTTGATTTGATTTGTTCGTTTTGAAAACTAATTTAACTATGTCAAAAATTTCCTTCTTTATAGACTTTATACTTACGAACGGTATGCAATTGTGGTTGTGTGTCCACGGGTGATGTGTTACGATTTCATTCAATACTCAAATTTTAGAGCAATCGTGGGTTTATTGTTTATAAATACACATATATATGATATACTGTATAGGTAAAATTTATGTATGGTGTTATGCATTCTATGTGTATTTCTGTAAAATAACATTTATACGTGTATTCTATTAGTTTATAGATTTTTTATTTACATACATATGTAAGGTCCTAATTTATTAGATACAGATATTTTTACAGCTGATAGTACTCAGTTTCTGGAGTATATTCAACCGTGAAACATTATAGCTTTTACCATGTTTTTTTGGAGAAAACGGAAAAACAAATTTGCTACGTAAGGACACCCTGTTTATGTGATTATTAAATGAAAACTCTTTGAACAGATTCTCGTACTTCTTTTACGTACTACTTAACTGGAACTGGCCACTTCACTTCGATAAATTAATTACTTGATTGTCAATGTCATGTTATTTTCCGTTGGATTGTGTTGTTTGATGACATGACAGACAGTGTTAGTTATTGTGACATGTGAAAATACACGTGATGATTTTTTTAGACGAAATTATAATTTTTTTTTGATAGGAAAATTAAATCAAAAAAGTTACATGAAAAGATTTCTTAATTTATATATTTAAAGTTAATTATTTTAATGTAAAGTATCATGTGTTAAAATATCTGCAACTAATAAATTAGGACCTTATATATTGTGTAAGTTTATTCAAATTTGTGCGTCTTGTTAGTTTGTCTATCTACATTATTAAAAGTATCCGCTCAGCTTCTCAAGGGCTAGCTGGAAGAGATCCCTTATAAAGACACGTTCACCTTTGTATCTATATATTGGTATAAGTGTGTTATAACATGTTTAGTGTACATTCGGATTCAAAATTGCATGGACAGTTTATAAATGAATTCATTCATAAATTGTCCATGCAATTCTGAACGCCACTGTACAATTAAGACATTTAAAATTGCTACTACTACTATTATGTATTATTATAACTATATCTATAACGTCGCCTAGTCCTCAAAATAGTATAAGCCTTAATTTTGGCTTAACATGAGACTGGCCGCTTTGTGTAAGATTTTCCCGTAATATTTAAAAATTCATAAATCAAATCGACATTAGATAGTCTCTGATCGCCCCTGATTCGGTGGGCAGTGAGGACCCCAGGGATTAAGGAGGCTTTAAGTGGTCCAACCGAGGAGATTAAAATTTAACGTTGCGCTAATGCATTCAGAGCAACTGTGAACGTTCCATATTCACAAATTGATCACATTTTGACAACAAACGCTTTATCGCACATAAATACATCCTCATTATCATATCCAGTCAGCCTCCGTAGCTTAGTTGGTAGTGACCCTGCCTACGAAGCTGGAGGGTCCGGGTTCGAATCCTGGCGAGGGCATTATTTGTGTGTTTATTTATCACAAATATTCGTTCCTTGGTCATAGCTGTATATGTATTTAAGTATCTATATGTATCTATATGTATCTGTATGTGTGATGTTTGCCAGCCTCACCTTTGCATTTGCGGCTCTATGGTGGAAAGCAGCGGGCACCACGCCCTGAGTTGTCGCCGGTGCTCAGGCAGGTTCCCACGGCACCATTCCTTAAATGATTATTTGGTTCGGAGAGCATTGGTTTCGGCCAATGTCCCTTGTGTCCTAGAGCCGCCCGGTCTTAGCCGGTCGGACGGCAAGCGGCCGGACGGTTTGACGCTGGTGCCGTGGGAGAAAGGAAAGTGCCTTTTATGGGATGCCACTTGTGTGAGCACTTTTGCGGCCTCTCACCTCGGGCGTACGATGCGTTTGGCGGGTGCTGCAGCCAAACAAGCGGCAATGCTGAAGAGGGATAAGTATTCGGACTTGACTGGTTATTTGTTCGTCCCTCTGGCGGTCGAAACAACGGGCTGTTGGTGCGCGGAAGCCAAAGCTTTCTTTGGGGAGTTGGGGCGTCGTCTCCAAGAACGAGGCCATGATCCCCGCTCCGGATCGTTTCTGGTGCAAAGGCTTGCTATTGCAGTGCAGCGCGGAAATGCTGCTAGTTTGTTAGGCACCTTTGCACCGGGAATGTTGCGGGGTGGGTTATTTGAGTGATTGGTGTTTAAATTGTTTTAGCTTTAAGGTTCTTTAGTTATAAGTTTAGATTGGTATTATGGTATTTTGTGATTTGGGTTTTGTTTTTATTATAATTGTGTATTTTTTTTTTCGTTAATAAATTATATCTATATTTATACCTATTATTTTATTGAATTACTTGACACAATTTTAAATAAAAAAATACAATATCGTCCCACAAAACTGTTACAACAGTTTGACTGTGGGAGCGGCAGTCTCTTAATTAATTGTTTTGACAGGGTTTTATTCGAACTGATTGTACTTAATAATAACTACCACTAAAGAAGCATTACTTCTTACCTTCTTACCTATATCTATTATATATATCGTCGCCTAGTACCCACATCACAAGCCTTCATTGAGCTTACCGTGGAACTAGGTTGATTTGTGTAAGATATCCCAAGATATTTATTTATTTATATCAGCCGAAAGACGTCCACTGCTGAAGTCAACTAAAAATAATAATCAACTACAATAACTACTGTTCTCATACTAAATCGATTTCTATCCAAAGTAAGCTTAATCCTCGATTACCTTTCAAAGCCTAATTTAGATTTTATTTCAAATTCATAACGTATACTCATGTCATAAGAGATCATACTTCTGTTATAAGAGAGAATAACTTATCGATAAAATAATATCGAGTGGAAGTCTCTATTCAAATTTTGTGCCACCGTGACTTCTATAATTAGTCATTAACATATTCGACGCCGGAGACAGTGTCTGTAATCAAAAAACCATATTGCTACGCCACTACCATAAATGATTTTTTTTATCGTATACCAGTGACATAGAAATACGTACATTTTTGACACAAATTATGTGTCGCCGGAATAGGAGTACAATATGTCTGGTCATACATACGCGTCACTGGCATAGGAGTTCTATAACATAACTTCAATCGGTATAACATTAGCACCTAGTCAACCAGGGGCCTATTTCTCGAAAGCTTGTAACTTGTAATACAAGCGTAAGTGCTTATCCAATTAAAAGTGTTATAAAGAGATTTTGACTTGTATTACAAGTTACAAGCGTTCGAAAAACGGGCCCCAGTATTGAGGGCGAAAGTGTTAATTTCATGAAATATTACACGTAGGCCTGCAAGCGTAGCAACAGCTACGCCGCGCTGTAGCCGCTACGCACTTGTAGCTCGTAGTTTATCGATCGTGCCGTCGGGTCTACGCTTCGGCTGTAGGCTTCTATCCAGGCAGCGTAGCTAAGGTGACAATCGCTAACGCTTAGGAAATAATGAAATGTCTTTGTCACACTAATAAGGAGTGACAGAGAAACTACGATACGCTACTGAGCGCCAACTTGGCTACGCAGTCAGCTAATCGTCTTAAGAAACTTTTACTGTTTGTATGAAAATGGATTATGCACGGTGTTTCTAAGTCACTAATAAACTGGCACATACCGTATGTGATGCGTTCCACGTAAAAGGCCACCAATGTCCCGTTCTAACACGATTTTCTCAAAATTGTTCTCCTTAATGACCGGATGAGCAAAAAAGTACAACAAAAATACTAACTAATAACTCGGAAGAAAACTCAAATTATAGGAATATACACGCGTTTGTACGATACATGGAATGCTCCATATAATTGATGATGGGCAGCAGCGTCATCATAGTGGACACATTACTGCGATCGCCAATCCGTTTGTCCAGCGTGGCGATTATGGGCATTTACCTCCTAATCCGTCTATACGCATAGTATAGTTAATAGGAGAGGCCTACGTCCAGCAGTGGCTGAGATAGGCTGATGAAGTGAAGTGAAGATACTGAGCAACTTGTGGTATGGGACCAACCTCAAAATCGCGAAAATATGGAATAAATACACCTCGTTTTCCTTTCTGAAAAAAGTTATCAAACTGTGCTCCAAAGACACCTACAATAAATATATCCGCAATATTGTTTGTAAAACTTCCAACACGCATATAAAAACGCTGTAAGCATTAAACTGCCGTAACAGTAACAATAACAATTTGTTACAACGTAACAATTCATGAACTTGACCCGTAAATTCTTACATTGTCTCAACTTGTAAGGAAAATGCGGGAATAAAGAGACATTTAGTTGAAAAGACTGTCGATTTATTTAACCACTCACATGATCTTACTTAATAGCTGAGCATTTATTTTTATATTGTTCATTTTCAAAAAAAAATATATCGGTAAATTTTAGGTTATTTC
>JALPQI010022111.1:0-21262 GCA_025490895.1 Thaumatotibia leucotreta
TGATATTAAATTAATTGTCTATGCCACGGATATTATGATAATCGGGCTTAAAATAGCGCCCTTAACCCTATCTGCCGCAGGGCACTCTCTGAACCTTTATCCGGAAAGTGACAAAACAAAGCTAGTTGTTTGTCACTTTTCCGATAAATTTATTATTATTAAGTGACGCCTTTGTTGGTGGGTATCTTTCGGAAAGGTGGTTAAATTTCCCTTTGAAAAACGTATTAAGAAGGTATGTAATTTATTAAATCGTTAAAACAAAGTTGCTTCAAATCAAATAAATGTGCGCATTTATCTATTTTCGAATAATCAGCTGCACTAAATTCTGTAGTGATACAGTAATCGATCGTGGAATCACAATTTTGATATAAGTCTATTTTGTTAATGCAAACTAGACTAATTCTTAGGAAAAATACTTATAATACGTTTACTAACACAAAAGTCGCAGGAAACGCTGACTGAAATCTGTCCCCATATATCTAATTGTTGTGGTCAAAAACTTTACCAACAGGCGAAGTCACGTGTGTCAGTAATCAAGTAATCACCGGGCGAACTTCTGACACTGCTCGTTAGCTCGATGTGACTACTTACGTACTACTTTCTGTATCCGCACCATGACTTTGAGTGTAACGAGTATTGAGTACAACGTAACGTATCCTTTACTTTCCAACTCATGGTATTACTGATGACTGTATTACTCACTGATTGCAACTCGATTATGCCATAATTGTACCCTCCTATACTGGGGAGGCGTTTGTCCAGCACTGGAGGTTTTCCAGCTGAAATGATGATGAAAAATTATACAGGCCGTCCCAAAACTACAGGATATTAAGGGAAACTATATTAGATATGTCGTATATCGATATTGTCAGTGCATTCCTTTCATGTCTCATAGTTTTGGGACGTTACGGTATATTTATCGTTTCTTACCAACTCATCTATAATCTACACAATTCTTAATAGCTTTCGTGAGGCTAGATTTATTTGTCGACAAGATTATCGCATCATTTATTAATTTCATTCGTTAAAAATCTAATAATAGGTGTCTCCTGATCACAAACTTATTAAAACGAATCGGTTCAAAAAGCAAAAGAAACGCCTTGAAAAGTAATTGGAAATCTGAACCCACCATTGAGACGGCTCAAAGTAATTTAAAGATAGCGCTAAGACGGCTATTCACGTCGGCTATTTACGTTGGACGGCTGTTGACGTCGACCAGTAATTACGTTACTGCAATACTGCCCCGAATAACTCGATTAAATGTTGGGTAACTTAGTTAACTGGAGAGTTACTGGAATTATCGGAAATTTCGGTGTAATGTAATAATTATGTATTTTAACCGGAAAACTACCAATTAATCATTCTCTCTGCCTGAAAAATAAGTTTTGATAACTGTACATAATCCCACAATGTCGCAACAGATGCTTACCATAGAAAAAAAAATACTCGGAAAGACTGGTTGTCACGGGACTCGAACCCGCTTCCTCTGGATTGCCGGTCCAACGTGCTTCGAAGTACACCAGACGACCTTCCGTGAATCATAGCGAATTTAGTCAATGGTATTGTGAAACTAATCACTAGCGACATGTTTCGAGGCTACTACAACCTTAAGCCACTCAAAGACGTGTGTCTACCAGAATCGTCCGCAAACTCGACAACTCTCCGTTGCGTTGTATTTGTACATCAATTACGCAAATTTAAAGTCAAACGGATTCTTAAAAGTGTTACTTGGTTACTTTTGTTATACAGACAGGCCCATCCAACTAGCGCTTGTGGGTTCGAACTGTCAGAGCCACCCCGAGGAGGCCATCAGTAGGGCCTCACGGCGAGCGGTGACGCACGTCGCGCACTCGCGAATGTTGTTCGTCGAATACGTACTAATTCGAACGCTATCAGAGAA
Organism: Thaumatotibia leucotreta; assembly: GCA_025490895.1. Taxonomy (NCBI): domain Eukaryota; kingdom Metazoa; phylum Arthropoda; class Insecta; order Lepidoptera; family Tortricidae; genus Thaumatotibia; species Thaumatotibia leucotreta. The sequence continues at coordinate 1,901 of JALPQI010022111.1, forward strand.
TTTTTATTTATTAAAAAGCTCAAGAAATAAATATCAACACAGTAAAGATAAATTATAAATAAATAAATTGCCCCAGGTCTTGCTGGGGAGGTAGAGTGCCCAGAAGGCTGGCCGCATTGCCGCGCTGGACTGCTATGCCGAGTCTTTGCGCGAAATACTGGCCAGCTCTCTGGTCACCAACGCCTCTACATATAAGGCGCTTGGAATAGAGGCGACGCGCACTTAGCCCCCAAGGCCCCAATTGTCAGAGAATGATTATAACATTGAACAATAACAAAAATAAAAATAAAAAACAATGTCTAAAAGGTAGGTAGTCATTAAATATTAAGATTACATATTTTTTTAAAAGGAAGAAACCCTATTCCTTCAGAAAAGGTACGAGTTACGCGATAGAAAGATAGCGCACTTCTACGCGACATTTAGCCTTCCGCGTTGGAAATTTGAACTTAATAGTATTGTAGCAAGAGTCATTATTACTTTATACGGGTTTTTGGAGATGTTTTTCTGTACTTATATGTATTTTGTGATACAGAATGGAACTAAAGTACCTACAGAATGTGTCCAGAAACAAAATTACCCTGAAGAATTCAGTTAAAGCGGAAATTAAACTTAAAATAAAAAAATGGTCTCGAAAGTATTCTAGCAAATCAGTTATTATTCACTTCAACAAAATATATATAGATTCAGTATTCTAGTCCGTCACTACAGAGCGGCATTCAGCGCTCAAAATATAATTCTAATGTGATGTTTTTAGGAAAAGTTATGCAAAACCCGTCATCATCATCATCATTTCAGCCATAAGACGTCCACTGCTGAACCCCTGTAGGCCTTCCCTTTGGACCTCCACCGTACCATACATAGGTTGGAAGCGACCTGCATCCAGCGTGTCCCGGCGATCTTCATAATCTGTCCATCGTGGGTGGGTCACACACATAGGTCACACACTTCGTTTGCTAAACCGTGGTCCGTTTTCGACACCATTGGCCATTTGCTCTGCGTCCAATGTGGCCTGCCCATTGCTACTTCAGCTTGCTTAAAAAACCCTTTCGAATGAAAACTCGAAAAATATACATACCTACACAATAAATTCAGTCTAATTGAGATCCTCCTCATTTTTTGGAGTCGGTTAAAAAGAGATGGACCATTTAATCAAATTTCAACATGTCCTTTATCGAACCCAAACTAAGTCGCTGATCGGAAATAGATCCTCAAGCCCGGAGACGGAATTTAATTATATCACATAATAGGTTTAAATCCAGATTCGCGCTTGACCCGATTTGCGGACCACTTTTGGATTAGGATCTTCGCAGTTCTGATTCCCTGGTACTTCAATTAATATCGAGTGATTGTAGCTCTGAATTGATTTCTGGTAATGTCATGTTTAAAATGCTTTTTTCGTACGACTAGAAAAGCTACGAGGGTGAAAACCAAATTTGTATTAATACATATATAGTACGGTCAAATCGTACATAATTTTACCCTAAACTCGCAAATCAAGTAGTATCGCTGCATTTTTGGTATGTTGTTTAGACACCATAAGACAGTATAAAACCATATTTTGCAAGCAAAAAAAAGTTGTGCTAGCTGGGTAGTACGTGAAAAACTGCGAAATTTACGGCCATTTTTTAGTTTCTGATTTTTATTTAAAAAACCTTTAGTTTTTTGATATAATATGTAAATAAACGTTTAAAGACTAATCAATTTCCAACAATTTGAGCTAACATGCATTACCGTAGGTTTTATAGTTTCAGAGATTCGAGACTTTAAAAAGTACCCCTTTTTGTAAGCTAGATAAAATTTTGTGTTTTGCTAACGTTTTCGACTTAATATCGCCTCACCTAATTATGCTACGAAAAACATGCAATAATGACCTTATAGCGCACTTAATATTCTTTAATTTAAGGGTAAAATTAGGTCTGTGACCTTTGTAGTTGAAAGTATAAACTCGAAATTCCAAAGGCAGGAGGCCCGCTATCTAAGTTTTTTATAGAAATCGCAAGTCGAGTTGCAAAGCTGCAATTTTGGTATTTTATAAAGGCCTTATAGATATGTACGAAAATGCATATTAAAAGAAAAACAAAAAAATAATTTGGGCATAGGACGTAAAAGGGGGGGGGGTGTAAGGGGTTCCATACAACATCTTACGGAACCCAAGCCAACCTCCCCTGCCCGCGGTGCACCCTGCCAACTAGCAAACGAGGCATAACTGGCGACCCACCAACCCGCACTGGACCAGCGTGGTGGGATTACGGTCCACACCTCCCCATGATGTTCAACTCCCCGAATAGGCCCCGAGTGCTCGGCGGTGCTGGGAATCGCATCCCCAGAACCAGGGGTGCTAAGAATCCCCGAGCGAGGACACCCATCATTAATACAACGACCATGGCAAGTAAAACGGATACTGAAATGCTTAACGTACTGACATACAACGTTCGAACCCTGTCAAAGGATGAACGACTGATAGAACTGGAACACGCTCTTGAAAGCATTAAATGGGATATCGTAGGCCTGTCAGAGGTTAGAAGACCTGGTGAAGAGACAGAAGAAAGAAATAGTAATATTTTCTACCACTTCGGAGAAGCCGGCGGACAGGGCGGTGTAGGTTTCCTTGTGGCTAAGAAGTGGAAGAATCATATACTAGAAGTTTGCAGCTACTCTGACAGGATTGCGGTTCTAAAGTTTAAATTAACACCTAAGCAAACCTTAACGGTGATACAAATTTACGCCCCTACATCCACGCACAGTGATGACGAGGTCGAAATCTTTTATGACCTTTTGAACAAGGCCTGCGACGAGCAACGAGGGTCTTGGAACATAATCCTCGGGGATTTTAATGCAAAGCTTGGCCCTCGGCAAGAACTGGACAACGCTGACATCCTCGGGCCATACGGGTTGGGAGACCGAAATATACGTGGTTCTCGTCTGATTCAGTTCGCCTTTGGGCAAAATCTGAAAATATGTAATAGTTTCTTCCCCAAAAGGCCTCAACGTCGCTGGACTTGGGTGTCACCGGGTGGCCATTTTATGAACGAAATAGATTTTGCCCTTACATCTACTAATACTATAGTTAACAATGTCGGTACTATAAATAAAATCAAATTTAGCTCGGACCATAGACCCCTTAGAACAAGGCTGACTTTCAATTTTAAAATACATCGTAAAGTCCAATTTTCAAAACAATTCAAAAAATTAGATAGAGCTGTGTTAAGTGCGAACTATGATGAATTTAACTTAGAATTATCAAACCGATTTGACGCTTTTGATATAGCCGTTGATGATACAGAAGCCCAGTACAATAATATTCTAAACGCCATAGAGTCAGCAAGTAACAAAATCAGAGTTAAGCAAAAGAAACGCACCATTTTATCCTGTAAAACCCTAACTTTATTAGAAAAACGAACTCAGTTAAAAATAGGTTCCATAGAATACCGAACACTAGACAAAGAAACCAAAAGAAGTATCAGAACTGACATCCGGAACAATAACAAAAATTTGGTTGCAATTGCCTTGATTAACAACAGATCTCTCCGAACAGCTAAAAACGGAATAACAAAAGGGAAATCTTGGATCACTCACCTAAAAGACACAGAGGGCAAGAAACACAGCGACAGGAAAAAAGTAATGGACATATGCACTCAATTTTATACTTCTTTATATGCAGACCAACACAAAACGAACGGCAGAGATGAGTCGTTCTGTACTGACACCACCATCACGCCAATTACTACTGATGAAGTGACGAAAGCTTTATCTACACTTAAATTAGAGAAAAGCCCTGGAGCAGACGGTGTTAGTTCAGAGGTACTCGTTTTTGGCAAAGCAAGTCTTTTAGTCCCGTTAACAAACCTTTTTAACAATATTATAAAAACAGGCCAAATTCCCCCTAAATTACTTCACTCCAATATTGTACTCCTGTACAAGAAAGGTGACAAGGGTGATATAGGCAACTATCGACCTATCAGTCTGGTATCCCACATTTATAAAACTTTTATTAAAATAATTGAAAGCCGTATCTCTGGACAACTTGATCGACACCAACCGCCAAACCAAGCTGGTTTCCGCCCTGGATTCTCCACCACTGACCATCTTCACACGCTCAACCAAATCTTGGAAAAAACTGCAGAATATAAGATTCCATTATACTTGGCATTTGTGGACTACACCAAGGCTTTCGATAGCATTACTCACCATGCTATAATAACTGCACTCGAAAATCCAAGGCATCAATCCCACTTATGTCAGTTTAATAAAAGCCATCTACAATAATAGTACAGCCGACGTTAAGCTTGAGTCATCCGGTCCGTCGTTCAAGATACAGAGAGGTGTCAAGCAGGGAGACCCGTTATCTCCAAAACTATTCACCAGCACCTTGGAAGAAATTTTCAAAGGCCTAGCAAATTTGTGGGAGGCTAGGGGAATGGTCATGGGCGACAGGAAGTTGTCAAACCTCCGTTTCGCCGATGACATAGTTCTCTTTGCCTCTTCTGCCGCAGAACTCCAGCAAATGCTCCAAGACCTGAGCAATGCAAGTCTTCAAGTTGGACTTCAGATGAACCGTGCCAAGACTCAGGTGATGACCAATAGCACGAAACGTAGGGTTGAGGTTGATGGGCAGATCATACACTATGTTGACGAGTATATTTACTTGGGCCAGCTAGTCTCTTTCAGCAACAGGCAAGACAAAGAAGTCGAACGCCGTGTCGAAAACGCTTGGAAGAGCTACTGGTCCATGAAAGAGCTAATGAAGGGTAACCTTCCATTGTCACTTAAGCGAAAACTCGTTGACATGTGTATTCTGCCTGTCCTAACCTACGGTGCCCAAACATGGTCGCTCACTGAGACTCAGAAGTCCAAATTGAAGATCTGCCAGCGGGCAATGGAACGCAGTATCCTAGGTGTCAGGAGGACCGATCGCATTCGGAACACCACACTGCGCTCAAAAACCCGCATTGCTGACGTTGGTAAGAAAACTGCTAGGCTCAAGTGGGACTGGGCTGGCCACGTCTGCCGCATGCATCCGGATAGGTGGGCTACCGTAGCCACCAAGTGGATGCCACAACATAGGCGCGGACGAGGCAGACCCAAACGGAGATGGCGGGACGACCTGGATGCCTTTCTTAACAACTGGCCGGAGGAAGCACACACTCGGGAGTCATGGAGTTTGAGGGGAGAGGCCTTTGCTTTTTTTAGTTTTTGACGTTTAACTAAAAATCTATTATCTTTTTGATACTGATAGCTATAAAATTAAGAAAGAACATTAAATTTGAAAGGATTTGAGCTACGTTGCATCACCGTAAGTTATATATTTTGAGATACGACATTTCATAAAGTGCCCTTTTATAAGAACATAAACAAATTTTAGGTTACGTTAAAGCTATTCACTAAATATTGGCAAAACGTTCGCGCTAAGAGAAAAAAAGTAATTGTAGATAATAACTACATTAAATTTGGAACAAATTGAGCCGATAACAATTACTGTAAGTCTTATAGTTGGGGGTATACGAGGCTTCAAAACATGCATTTATTTTCTTAACTTAATAAAGGGCACAATTTGAAATGTCGTATCTCTAAATCTATATAATTTAGGGTAATGCAAGGTAGCTCAAATCCTTTCAAATTTAATATTCTTTCATAGGTTTATAGCAATTAGTATCAAAAAGTTATAATTTTTTAGTTAAACGTCAAAAACTAAAAAAAGTCCGATTTTTTTCAGTTTTTTATGTCCTATACCTAAATCTTTTTTTTCTTCTTCTTGTAATATGCATTTTCGTACATCCCTATAGAGCCTTTATAATTTACAAAAATTGCAGCTTTGCAACACGACTTGCCATTTGTATGAAAAACTTAGATAGCGGACCACCTGCTTTTTGAATTTCGCGTTTTTAGTTTCAATTACAAAGTTTACTGACCTGATTTTACCCTTAAATGAAAGAATATCAATTGCGCTATAAGATAATTATTTCATGTTTTTCGTAGCATAATTAGGTAAGGCGATATTAAACCAAGAACGTTAGTAAAACTCAACATTTTATCTAGTTTACAAAACAGGGTACTATTTGAAGTCTCGAATCTCTGAAACTATAAGACCTACGGTAATGCATGTTATCTCATCTTGTTACAAATTTATTCATCTTTAAACGTTACCTGATACATATTGTCAAAAAACGTAAGGCTTTTTTTATAAAAATCAGAAACTAAAAATAGACAGTAAATTTCACAGTTTTTCACGTATAACGCAGCTAGCACAACTTTTTTTTGCTTGCAAAATGTGGTTTTATACTGCCCTATGGTGTCTAAATAACATACCAAAAATGCAGCTTTACTACATGTTTTGCGAGTTTAATGTACGATTTGACCGTACTAATATTATTATACTTGCTAAAATTCTTATTCTGTCCAAAGATCTCTTACAGTATAAAAGCGGCAAATTTTTGAATTTACCTTTTTTTCTGTTGGGTGACATTGCCGCCACCTCCGTGGCTAGAATGGCCCACCTTTGTGGATGCATGCAACAGACGTGGCCGGCCAAGTTCCACTTCAGCCTGACGGTTTTGGCTCCCACAATTCCGGTTTTTGAGGGCAGCGTAGAGTTCCGATCGATAAATTTTACTCCTAGCATGCTGCGCTCCATGGCTCGTTGGTAAACCTTCAGTTTGGTCTTCTGCAGTTCTGTTAATGACCATTTGTGAGCACCGTAGGTAAGGATAGGCAACTAAGACAAAACATAATAAAAAATCCCCATTTAACACAGTTTTCTTGTCAGCAAAACAATACAGCCTACAAGCTACTAAGCTCAGCATTAAACACAAATTACAATAACAATGAAATCCACAAACAAAAACTCTGAATTTCAATGAAGTTCAAAAGCAAATACCCCGAGTTACAACTTAATTACTGGTTAGACGACGAATATTCTGAAAACCCGTTCAAACTTTTGGTACATCGTCACGATTTGATATTAAGTAAGAGAGGTTTGAAACGATTGTAGTGCGTCCCACTCGCGTTGATATAACAATAAGAGACTAGATTATATATTTAATCACAGATGTCCAGGTAACTGCGAACGAAACGCAACTGCCTTTACTGCACTACTTACATAAATAGTAACAATGAGAGAGAACTGCTCTAAATATGCTACTGAGCGTTTGCGATTGCCATCTTGGCTACGCACTCTGGGCCTCTGCCTGGCTCTACGCGACGCTCAGCAGTCTACAGTGTGTGACCTTTAACACGGGAGAAAAATGAAATGAGTGACTACTTAGACTATCGGCAATAATCCTGTAAAGGTCCCGGTGTTTCAAAGTGGTTAAGTTCGGAGATATTGTGATTCAAAGCTATGGACCTTTAGTACTGGATCTTGGCATCACGATGTCGTAGCTTGTCAGTCGCAAGACATCTTGATAGTATACCAGGTACGAAGTCAAAGGTAAAATTTAACCTTTAACTTTTGAGTAAGTTATCAAGCAAATCGACATTTTCTAAGTTTGAATAGATCTCTTGGAAGTACTTACCGTTATATTTGGACTGCTAAACGATGTTACGATACGATTGTACCGTTTTGAGGTACATAAACTGATTAAATATTGTAGGTTTAAGGACAACTTCGTTTTAGTAAAAGATTTTTTGGGCTGCATGATAGGCTTTAAAAATTCGATTATTATTTAAGTAAGAACTCGCTCAAGTAAATGTTGATTAACCCTTTGTTTAGGGTCTCAAAAACGACCACCTTATATCACTTTCATTATACATCTTTTTGTATTTTTTCTTGTTCAGAATGTTTTGTACTATCGGATGGCGTTGAGGCTTCTATTCAGGATTTTTTTGAGTCTTACCTATTAAAGAGTTAATTTGTGAAGTTACGTTTATTTCTCCGGTTTTGAAATTATTTGCCTTCCTGAACCGTCGCAATACTTTTTTCTATAATAACGATTAAAACCACTATAGACAGGTTTATTTTGATTCCACATCAATAGCGCGTGTGGGTCTGAAAAGGGTCAAAGGTAGGAAAGGTAGAACTTTTGACAGCGGCTGATTGGGGTCTTTGTTCACATAGGTAGTTAATACTAATTAGTTTTGACGCCGGGTGCTTCGGAATGTTATCGGGTAGTGTTCTTTTTAGGGTTCCGTAAACTAGGAACCCTTATAGTTTCGTCATGTCCGTCTGTCCGCAGCATAGCTCAGTGGCCGTTACGTAGTACCTGCTAGAAATTTACAATCAGCTACAGGTATACATATTAATCACGCCGACAAAGTCGTAGAAACGTACTTTCGAGGCAAATACCTATATATTTTAGATAGTCTTCTAGATAAAAATATCGCATTGAAAACCATTTTTATATAGATAGGCATCATAAGCAGAGATCGGATTTTTGTGCGACATCTCATACTAAATGTCATCAAAATGACGTAAGTCACTAAGAATGTCGCAAATCCATCCGATCTCTGATCATAAGACACGTACAGTAGTATAGATAGGCAGTTACAAAGTCATGTCTCCACTTTTTCACCTTACTGCATTGTAGTTATAATAAGATGAAAAAGTGGATACATGAGTTTGTAACATTGATACATACGAACCACTACTTTTTTTTTCATGTTTATATTTTAGCATTTTATCAGCACCACTATAATTAGTACCTAACGTGTCAAATTTCAGCTTTCAAGTGCTAATAAAGATTTCTGAGATCAGCCTAAGACTGAACATTACAAAGACAGACGGCCAGATAGCAAAACTTTATTTTTAATATAGCTACGGTGCTTAGATTTAAATTCGAATCTCATATTCTGACGGGAGTTATACCTAATGCTTCTATTCCAAATTTAACCGATACCAAAAATAAAAACCAAATTAACACAAATAAGTATTTTATACGTATTTTACAAGATCAAAGCTTCCAAGGCAATTTTCCTGTTATATGATAATATTTTCAGCACAAATTCAAATTGACTTTTTTACCATTAGAACTTTCAAGGTCATCATTATCTGCTCTTGAAATGTATCGTATCAGTTTTGCGTAGTGTGCCCTGCGGTGCACTACGTGACAACAAGCTGAGTGAGGACAATATCTTTGTTTTTAATGAAATATAATTTTAGTTATGTTTTGTGCTAATAAATTCATTTCATTTCATAACCAAGGTGCCGTTCTGCAATGGTATACGATAAGCGATAACATAACTGATTCGTACGAAAAGTAGTAATGAATCAAAAACTCGCAAATTTGACAGCAGGAAACATCAGGGCCGCTGGAACTAAATAAAAGATTGTAAAAAGTAGTTGCTGACATAGCCGTCCGGATTAGCAAACTGAAGTGGCAATAGGCAAGCCACATTGCACGCAGAGCAAATTGTCGATGGGGCCGACAAGTGCTAGAGTGGAGACCACGGCTAGGCAAACGCAGCATAGAACGTCCACCCACAAGATGGACAGACCACCTTATGAAAGTTGCCGTGACACGCTGGATGCAGGTCGCATCTAACCGGTACATGTGGAGGTCCAGAGAAGAGGCCTATGTTCAGCAGTGGTTATGGCTGAGATAATGATGATGATAAAGTCAGATAATTGTGGTTTAATCAAAAGGATCTGCCCGCAGCAGGAGTAGAAATCGGCTTAAGAACACAATGGATGAAAGCGGTAGAACAGCGTACGGAAAAGGCCATTTTGATGTGCACATAATATTGTTATTGAATTTCATTGTAACATGCTTCGATGAGAATATTAAATTATTCAATACGTTTATGAATGGGAAGTAACAATGAGCGAGACATGTGAGAACCTACTAATGCGTAATTCTGAATTCAGGCTTGAATGTAATATTATAGTACATTGTGCATCAAGGGAGATAAGTACGGAATTAGTATTCCGCTTACCGACCGTGATGCATACAATGTTCTTCATCACACTTGCAGACAAAAAAATAAGTTTAAAGAAATAACATTATTAAATGACGTACTGAGATTTCTATTACTCCCTAGGGAATTTCACTTTTCTATTACCCCCGCTGCGCGCGCAAACAATGGCGCGCTTAGGCAGCAAGTGTGATGAAATAGTACATTGTGCATCAAGGGAGGTAAGTACGGAATCACTAACTTTGTTGGGCAATGTACTATAATATTACAACGGCCTTCGTAGCTCAGTCGGTACTGACTACCTGCGAAGCTGGAAGTCTCGGGTTCAAATCCTGGTAAGAGCATCTCTCTCCGTAATTCATCATCATCGGCCTATTGCAGTTCACTGCTGGACATAGGCATCTTTCTATTAGGTACCTATGAGTATGGACGCATTGAAAGTACATCACAACTATGATCAGCCTATAATCTGTCGGCTGCAGGACAAAGGGCTCTCCTATTATCTAAAGGTGCATGCAGACCAAAAGAGCATTCGCTATTCTATCCCCCTACTCTACGAAATTCGATCGTTACACGAAACGTGATTCGTTGATTTCGTAGAGTGGGGGATAGAACAGCGAATGCTCTTTTGGTCTGCATGCACCTTTAGCGTACGGACGCATTAGGAGTAATCACCACGCTGGGCAAGCGGATTAGCGATCGCAGCAGTGTGTCTGCTCCACTAATGATGAATCGCTAACGCTTAGTAGCGTATCGTAGTTTTCCCTCTCTGTCACTCTTTCATGTTAATGCGGCAAAGACAGTTAGCCTTTTGTTTACGATTGACGATTAAGCGTTAGCGATTGGCAACTCTAAGCACCTTGATGCCCATCGTCAATATTCAATAAATAAATAGTCAGTGAGAGTTCGAATCCCTTAGTCGACTCTTACGACATCCTCTGGAAGAGTTGGGGTGGTGAAAAAATTCTTACTGCCGTCACTACACGGCCAATTAGTTAAATGTAGGAGGTAGGTAATACTCTTAATCGACACGCTGGGCAAGCGGGTTGGCGATCGCAGGAGTGTGTCTATTGTGATTATCTTCAGTAATGCCCGCTTTCCCCTGCGAGCGGAGTCATTAATGAGTCCGTTACACGTTCATCGCTCGCTAAGGACTAGTATTCAGTTGACGGCTGCGAGTCACAGCAGCAGTGACAGTTAAACGGACCCATGAATGACTCCGCAGAGGAAAGCGGACATAAGCGTTAGCGACTGGCAACTTGGTTACGCAATCTGATTTATTGCACCGAATAAAGTACGTACCTGCGACCACATATAACATGGACGTCTAACGCCAGCTCAAGAATGCTCCCAAAACCAATTGTTCAATTGTGCCAAGATGGGCCGGACATAGCTCTTTTCTTAACACCGCGCATATTTCGGCGCAACGTCTTTGACAAATGTTTATAGAATATAGCCAATCAAAACTTTCACGGACCAATCACAACTATATTTAAATGGCGGTTTAAGATTTTATAGGTTGATATTGAAATTAATTACTGTGATGCATTGAAGAGAGGGTGACATTTGTCAACTAAAATTCAGGACCGTTTTTGAAAGGCAATTTGATATGGCGTGCGGCTTCCATGTTTTATTTGTTCGTAGGTACGTACCATCGTCCATACTGTACACTATACATTGGTAGACCTTATAAGCATTATAAGGTCCACAGATGTACATATTATTATATAACTGTTTAGTACATTACTATAGAGGACGGGAAACGAAGGGTTACAGGCCAAGTAGATATATCTGGCCGAAGGAACTGAGGCCAGATAGGAATACGCGGCCTGTAACCCTGTTTCTCGCCGAGATTTGTATAGTGCTTTTCTCAAACTTGCCATGAAATAAAACGAACTGATTTCGCCGAACCATACTATTTGATTTGTAAATAAACCAATTAGTACAGTATCGTACAACATTAAAAAAAAACATTCGCGCCTAACTTTTTTTTAAATCTGTTTGAGGTATCCTTTTACCTGTTGGTATATAGACATTAGTTCTTAGGTTATTTTTTTTTCTGTGGCTGAATGTCAAGACCTAGTGTCACAATTTGACGTTTCAAAACAAAAGACAGTTTGTTTGCAGTCCTAGGTGTGAAATAAATACATGAAATCTATTTACATATCATCTTAGCATATAACACCGGATACATAGTATTTCCGGGCTTAATTTAAAGTAAGTAACATCAACATTCCGTAGCAAGTTTGAGAAAAAGAGTGTTCCTGTTCGTACTTATCAAGTTACATAAAATAAGTCTAAATTCAAGGCTAGGGTCTATGCGGAAACCAAGGCGTCTATCAGCAAGACATGCCCGTACATTTCACGTGCCTCCACTTTCTGAACATTTTAAGGCTCCTTTACAATACCGCCCACGCGGGAGTATCGCGCGTTGAAAACACAATAGATCAGTGATTAGCTTCTATTGGGACGATAAAACGAAATAATGGCGTCGGGAGAATGCAGATCGATAACGGGTAAAACGGCTTTTCATTGGAAGTATCGAGTTACATTAGGCCGGGATTCCACCTGTGAGAGTGACGGAGTTATACCACGCTATAGTAAATAATGAATGAATGACAGGTGAATACCTACCACCTATCACATTTCTTATTACAGCTCCATCCTTACGACTTATGTACAAACTCGACGCCTAGTAGTGATTCTGGCCTTACAAGGTGTTGGCGCTACTACCACCGGTTTTTTTAATGTAGGTACATCGTAGAGCCAATCTTCTAGGCCCTTTTTCGGCATAAATAGCTGAGAAGTTGATTATAATACAGAGCGTTCCCATGTTCAATAATGTAGAAGTGCCTTAGACAATTTAAACATTGTGCCCAGTTTCCTAAATTGGGCAAATCCAGTGATTTGAAGGTAGAAAAGTTTGGAAGTTAGAAACTTGTTTTCTATTTAAGATAAGTAGGGAACTAGGCTAAAAAACGAGAATTGAATATTTCAATACGATTAAATTGGATTGGATGTCATATACCAAAGAAAAAACGACCAAGACCACCTTGGCCTCTAGGTCTTAGCAACCACCAGTAAATTTTCTCGGGTATATTTATAATTTATATAGCATTCCCGCTAAGTTTCTTACCGGTTCTTCTTGGGTCAGCGGTGTAGGGTTGGAACCGGAAGTAGTTTTAGTAGTTTTAATACCTAGACGATTCAAAAGAGTTGCTATTCCATTTTGAATAAAGAATTATTTGACTTGACTTTGACTTTGATATTAAGTATTGTGACTACTGGAGAAAAATCAAATCAAAATATTTAGTTAATGAATTATTTGATTTGTGTTTTAACAATTAATTCTATAAAGAGGTAATTAAATAACTTATATCTTGTACTCGTATGGTTGATTTGTACGACTTACAAAGTTCGTCGAGTTACTGCGATAAGTCCCAAACTTTGTATCACTGTTTACTCGCCTTGTTTGAAACCTTTGTAATGAATAATTATCCTTATCTTATACCTACACGATCGACTCATCATTTTAACCACTTTCCACAAAATACTACGGATAAGGCATGTAGAAATACCCTCTAGAAAGAAACTAACTGGTGGATCCAACTAGGTTGGGCAGCTTTTAGAAAAATTCCTCAGATCTAGTCTCGTATTTTAAATACCAGCTTACAGTCAACGGTGGTGACGGCAGTAAAAATACATTTGTCACCACCTCAACTCTTCCCGCAGGTGTCGTAAGAGCCGACTAACGGATTAAAGTGTCACTGATCATTCTTTGATAGAAGATTAATGATGGGCAGTAGCGTCATCACAGAGGACATACTACTGCAATCGCCAATTCGCTGACCCAGCGTGATGATTATGGACATTTACATTTAGGTTACTGGCAAAAGTTGGCGACACGATAAAACATGGTAAAAAGGAGCGTATTAGGCTGATGTGGTGACAGCAGTAAGAATACATTCGTCACCACCTCAACTCTTCCCGAGGGTATTGTAAGAGTCGACTAAGGGATTGAAATGTCGCTGAGTATTCTTTGATTTGATTGATGACGGGCAGCAGCGTCATGATAGTGAACACATTACTGCGATCGCCAATCCGCTTGCCCAGCGTGGCAATTATGGGCATTTACCTCTTAATGCGTCTATAGACTATAGTGACTACTATTCAAAGCTGGTAGAAGTTGGCGACAAGATAAAAAACATTGTATAAGGGAGCGTATTAGGAAGGACTATAGGCTGATGATGATGAAAACATATGCTATGTGCAGCCAGCCTTATTATTACCTCCTCCAGAGTTCTTTGCGAATTGAGATGCTGTGATAAGTTCGGAACTTCGTGTTTACTCGCTTGTTTGAAACCTTCGTAATTAGTTCAGTAATTTGTGAACTCTTTACGATCATTATGCTGTGTTTGAATTCCCATGTATCCATTTCCTCGCTACGAAGCTAGGGGTTCCGGGTTCGAATTCCAGCACGAGAATTTATTTGTGGGTAGTTCAGAAATAAGTGTAATCTGTTAATTACACTTATTTCTGTAATTAAAAATCTAACAAAATAAAGTTTTTAGTACATATGGTGTGTTTTTTAGGCTCTAGTGCGAGAAGTGTGTCATTTTACGTCAGGTCCAAAACTTCGGAGGGCCATCTGTACTAAAAAAACGTCGTACGAGACACGTGCAAAAACGAAATTTCATGTTTTTCACACTTGTGTCGTAATGTACTATTTTAAGCTAATATGGTTATTTACATTATAAGACATATAATCACCAAATTAAAAATTTAAAAAACCGACTTCAACCGGTTTCTCCAAGATTCCCGATTTGTTTCCATCATTGGTTTCCTCAAATCCTACTTTCTGAATGCAAATTCTTGTAAATGAATGAAAATTACCAAAAGCGCCATACATGTACCTATAACATTTGAAGAGATCCCTCGATTTCTCCAGGATCCCATCATCAGACCCCAACTTGGTGCCAATGGGACCATCTCGGGGTAATACACGTTCGATCACAAAAAGAAATTTTAGAATCGGTTCACTATTCTCGGAGGTATCAGGTAACATACATACAACAAAAAAAAAAAAAAAAAATTCAGTCGAATTGAGAACCTCCTCCTTTTTTTGAAGTCGGTTAAAAATAAGATATTTCCCATGTACCTAAATTAAAATGATTGAGCACCCGATATATTCGCATTGTTGCAAATGCCACCTTCACGGAGTAAGGTGGTGCTCAATAATTTTAATTTACATGTTAATCTCCCATTTTAAGCGCACGGCTGCTACTCTGCGGTCGTGGGCACAATCCCGGGCTCATACAATGAGTTTTTCAAAAACGTATGTACGAAATATCATTTGATATTCACAAGTGCTTTACGGTGAAGGTAAACACCATGAGGAAACCTGCCTATACCTGTCCTGCGAAGAAATTCAAGCGTGTATGTGAAGTCATCAACAAATACTGGGCCAGCGTTTAGACAAAATAGGCACGTTTGATAAATAGGCAGTTGCGGAAAAAATTACCAGAACACAACAACAACAACAACCCGTTTCAAATCATATCATGTCACTATGATGAAGATATAAATAAATATTGAATTATTTATTTATGATTCGTTCGACTAGGCACAGTGAAATGTCGTGATACCAAGACGTTTTCTTGTCCTCCTTCATAAATGTGGAAAATTCCATTTTATTCCTGAAGTCGCCGCAAGCTCGGCAAAGCCTCACGAGCCTTTATTGCTAAAGAATTCACCGACACACAGATCACTTACTCACTAGACGGATAAATATTGTCAACCGTAACCCCAATGAAGGTTCAAATTATAGGCTGTGTGCCTTTTTAAGTCTTTTTTAAGACGCAAAGAGCTTCGTACGAACAAATGGAATATCTACCAAGTAAGGATGGAACCCGGCCGCGCGTCTAGAATTTCGATGGTAAAATGGGGATGGCGGAATAAGCTCATTAAACTCTTGAGCACACTTTTCGAAGTGCAATCTGTAGAACACCGACAGACTGGCAATTTTCCACCGATGGGCTAAAGAGTGTAGCCCAGCCATCAGCTTCCTGTCACCAATCATTCTCCAGGTTTTGCGTTCTACTGAGTCTAAAGTAACGAGGGTAGGAGTGTTTAGGTCTGAAGGTCGATTGGAGGGATTGGACACCACACGAATGCTCATTCTATCCCCACTAGAGTGCTTCTTATTTTTACAATTTTGTAGGATGTTCGAACCAATAAAGGAGCTCTTTGCTCTCCCGATTGCAATTTTCTATGGGGCACCCTCTCATTTTGTTATTTCATAAGTAAACCATATTTCGAGGGTTGGGTGGTCAAACCAGATAAGTCGAGCAAACCTGTTTTTAAAATACGAACTATATGACATTGACGTGAAGTTGTTATTTCAATGAAAAAATATCTCGACTTATCGGGTTTGACCACTCAACCCTCTTCGTTTTTTTTTTCAATTATCAAGAAAGGCAAAATGATCAGTCATTTTTTAGTACCCCTAAGTTTTGTTTATAATAATTGAAAAAAAAAAACAAGTACAACGAATTTCGACGTATTATGTTTTGTGTAGCGAACGAATTTCGTAGAGTGGGGATAGAATGAGTATTCGCTCATTTGGTGTAAATCCACCTCAAGCAGAAGCTCGAGCGGAGCGGACAGCGGGGCGTGCGGCGGGGCGTTTATGTTAAACAACGTTTGCATTTGTTTAACATCCATATACTTGTATACAAGGTGGAATTCGACGAGGGACCTTTACGAAAATGGGAGATAGTTGAGGCTATACTGAGCAACTTTTACTATGGGACCAACCCCGAAATCGTAAATAAAAAAAAATGACTTTCATACATTGTGTGTATACATGCCGTACCTTGTTGTATGGATAAGTTTTTTTTTTTATACGATTTCGGGGTTGGTCCCATAGTAAAAGTTGCTCAGTATAGCCTTAACTATCTCCCATTTCCGTAAAGGTCCCTCGTCGAATTCCACCTTGTATACATATGGGCGTGGCCTGAGTACACGCTGTCGAAATCCCTTCGACGCTCGACGCGCCGCTGCACGCTTGACACTCATGTCCCGGCCACGACATTGGTCTACGGCGACCGGCTTAGCGGAAAACGTGTGGTGCTCCCTCTCGTACCCATATCGGCATCCCGCTCCAACTCATGGATTCGCTCGCCACTGGTCGCCTTAGACCAATGTCGTGGCCGCGGCGTCAGGCCTTACACTAATGCCTAGGTGCTGAGTGTCGAGCGTCCAAGGGATTTGAACGGCGCGCACTCAAGCCGCGCGTATACGTTTTCATTTGTTTAACATGGACGCCACGAATAAACTTCGAAAAACAGCTTTGATGGCAGTCAGTGGCGTAACAATAGAGTGGCAGGGCTGGCAAAATGCCACGGGCCCCCGACCCAAGAGGGCCCCGGCCCAAGAGGCAGTGAATTTAAATTTAAAATTAAACTGAGTACAATGTGACGATTTTTACTGATAGGGCCCCATCAAAATAATTTGCCACAGGCCCCAGATGGTATAGTTACGCCACTGCTGGCAGTGTTACTACATAATTAGACAACGCAAGCTAACATACAGCTGAATACATTTCGCGTAGTCTATTGGTCCTTAGTCGGAGCTCAGTCGCCCACACAAAAGTTTTTCAACGCGGATTCTCCGCTTCTTTATTGTTCGGAGATGTTAACGATACGACCTTATTCTAAATGATAGTCCCTTTGCTTGGATATATTTGGCGCAGTCACTTAATGAAAGTAGGTCGATTGAGTTCACAGGTGAGCCACATACTTGGAACGAGACAATTGTCATTTGAAATGTGGATTATCACAGCATTACTATAAGTCTAACATCTTACTGATAACATGATCTACGGAAATTGATGAAATAAACACCAGATTGTGGTCGGGAGTGGGCCAATCGAAAGACAACCTCCTGAAGTGGGGAATCGCCCCAGAACAAAGTGACAACCTCTGTGAGTGTGGCGATTTACAAACAACAAAACACATGCAGTGCTCCCTGTGTCCAATTACGTGCACTTCCGAAAATCTGGCAAAAGCTTTTCCCCGAGGAGTAGAAGTGTAAGTGGCAAGACACTGGCAGAAAATAATTTAGTTAATAATTTATATCATTTGATCCCTTTACACGAAGAAGAAGAAGAAGAACACCAGTAGGCTTCGCACATGATTGGTGCGACAGTATGTCGCCGCGAGATAGATCTCCCGTCCTTTACTATCTATATTAACAAAAGAGGGACGGATAGACTATCTCGCGGCGAGATACTGTCGCGCCAATCCTGTGCTAAGCATACAGATAACTCGTGTTTTTGCTTAGCTTGTACCTAAATTGGACAGATAACATTAACCACATAATCCGCAGATCTCTTGCCACCATCAATGTACCTGCTCTTCTCGAGCCTACTGATATTATCAGAGATAATGGTAAAAGACCTGATGGTGTGTCTTTGGTTTCTTGGAGCTTGGGACGGATGTTGGTGTGGGATGCTACTATCGTAGACACCGTGGCACCGTCTCATTTTCAACTGAAAATGCCGAATTTTTAAAACATAATCAATATCAGGGCCTCGGCAAAGAGTACGATTTTATACTGTACAAAATCGTACTCTTTGCCCCCCAGCACACGGATATTGTGTGCTGAAATCGCGAAACGTCTGGTTGACGTAACTAAAGACCGAAGAGCTGGCGACTTCCTCACACAACGCATCAGTATTGCGATACAGCGAGGAAATACCGCCGGCATCCTCGGTATGATGCCGCAATGGCCAATCTTAGGTTAAATTAGTAAGAATTTATTTTAGTATACAAAATAGTACAGAATAATTCTAAGTCAGTAAAGTCGCGCAATTATGCACTGAATAAAATCATCACACGAATAAACCGGGGCTCGAACCCGGGACGGAGGCTATAAAGGCAACTAAAGTTAATTACGCTACAAGATCCCGCAAAGCAATTGCAGCTTCAATCTAGAGATAACTATGCACGTAGCGGGTAATCAAGGGATATTGCAACATCAATATTATAAGGCACTGAGGAATACTGAATTAATATATTACGTAGAGTACCAATCGTTAGTAGGATCCAGAAATAATTTAATCAAGTATGGCTGACATTCCATAGCATTTGACGTCTTTTATTTATGACATATCGTAAAACACGTGCGCAGATATTTTTTTACGTTAATATAATAAAACATCAATTATTTTAATTGTATCTCAGGAAGCCTACCAACCACATGTCAAAAATAGCCCTGAACTGGAAGATGCCCGGCAAGCGGAAACGTGGTCGCCCTAAATTTACTTGGCGCCGATCCGTGGAGCAAGAGATGGGTGTGTTGGACAATTTAGACATGGAGTCGGATGAGGTGACCCAAACTGCCCAGGACCGAAGACAGTAGAAGAAAATGATTCGAGCCCTACACCCCACCAGAGGGTAACAGGATGGAAAGAAGAAAGAAGCAGAAGATGTGAACTTATGATGTCACGGTTTA
>JALPQI010022112.1:0-10493 GCA_025490895.1 Thaumatotibia leucotreta
ACACCCCTGAATCTGCAAGATAGGACTATGCAAAAAAGTGAATCCGTAACCGACCATAAAACAAAAATTGCTGAATGGAGTGCCAAGTCTCTACATGGAAGACACCTCCATGATTTGAGCCAACCAAACGTCGACAAAGGAGCGTCGAACGCGTGGCTCCACCATGGTGATCTCTTCCCAGAGACCGAAGGCTTCATGTTGGCTATCCAAGACCAAGTAATTGAAACCCGCAATTACCAAAAATATATAATGAAAAATAAAGTTACAGATTTGTGCAGAAAGTGCAATAGTTCATCAGAAACCATCCAACACATCACAGGAGCATGTAAAGCAATAGCCCAAACTGATTACAAGCATAGACATGACCAGGTAGCCAAAATTATTCACCAGAAACTTGCAATCAAATATAAACTCATTCCTCAGCCAGCTACAGCCTACTACAAGTATACACCTGAAAATGTTCTGGAGAACCGGACCCATAAAATGTACTTCGACAGAGCTATATTAACTGACCGGACCACGCACTTTAATAGACCTGACATTACTGTAGTGGACAAAACAAATGAAACAGCCCGAAATGATTGATATAGCCATCCCAAACACACATAACGTACAAAGCACAATAGCAGAAAAATTAAGCAAATACACTGATTTAAAAGATGAAATAACCAGAATGTGGAAGATGCAGAATGTTACCATAGTCCCGATTGTCTTGTCCACTACAGGTGTCATACCACGACAGCTACATACCTCCTTAAAAACGTTGTCATTATCACCATCTTCTTATGTCGCTATGCAAAAAAGCTGTAATTTTAAACACATGTAGAATAGTTAGAAAATTCCTGCAGACTAGTATACATTTGCCTACACTTACCCATACACCAGTCCAGCCACTTGGAATAGAACAAGATGAACAGCAAAATTCACTACAAAGTTAAAACGTAGCACATAATTTACATGAAATGTACTTGGCCTAGGCCCGTACATTTCATTAAACCAGTACCACAGTACTGAGAAGTTTAAAGAACAAATAAAAATAATAATAATAATAATACTCTTTATTGCACCACAAGAGAAAGATAGTACAAAAACAAACACATTTAACAATTTAGGTAGCAACAGGCGGTCTTATCGCTAAAAAGCGATCTCTTCCAGACAACCTTGGGGTAGTAGGAAAAAGCTGAAAAATAAACTAATAAATTGGTAGTGCTTAACAGTAACAGGAAAATAAATTAGCACACAACTTAAGTAGCAATTGAATACATACATAATAAAATACATAAATATACAAATACAATACATACATATACTATACATACAAAAGAGGTATACAATACAAATACATCTGTACGTTAAATCTAAGGAAATTTAAGGGAGGTGACAGATAATGCTGTTTCAACAGGTTTTTAAAAATGTACAGAGATTTGGCACATCTTATCTCTAATGGCAAAGCATTCCATAGCCGAACGGCTCGAAAAGTAAAAGAGCTATTGTAAAATTTAGTAGAAGATGGTGGGAGAGCAAGAATATGATTTTGTGAAGATCTGATGGAAGAAAGGCGACTAAAACGCTCTTTAAGATACAGGGGAGTAGCAGGGATAAAGAGGACACTGTACAAAAGGGAGAGAACATGGGAATCACGACGGAGGCGAATAGGAAGCCACTTGAGCTGGGCACGAAAATGGGAGACATGGTCATACTTGCGCAAGCCAAATATGAACCTGATACAAAGATTTTGAAGCCGCTCAAGTTTATTTAGCTGGTCCTCAGATACATCAAGATAGCTCGTATCAGCATAATCCAACAGTGGAAGGAGAAGAGATTCAGTTAGCGCAATTTTAGTGGAGATAGGCAAGAAGTTACGCAATCTACGAAGAGCACCCATCGACGCAAACACCTTCCTGCTGACCTCGCTCAGCTGAGGTACCCAGTTCAGATAACAATCCATTATAATACCCAGATTTTTTACCTGGCGAGAGAAAGGGATCTGAACACCGTCGAACATTACGACAGGTAATTGTGAAAAATCAATTCTGGGTACAAGTTTATGACTACCAATGACAATTACCTGAGTCTTTGTTGGGTTCACTTTAAGTCCATAACGTTTGCTCCAGTTTTGATATGCGATCCAGATCTGTGTTCAAACAGTGAATAGCCTGAGGTAAATCACTAAGGCTACTTTGCGAGTAAATTTGGAGATCGTCGGCATAAAGGTGATATGATGAGAAAATATCATTAGTAATAGAATTAATAAAAATAGAAAAAAGGAGAGGAGATAACACACCGCCTTGCGGGACGCCGGCCAGTGTGCTACACCAAGAAGAACGGAAAGAATCCACCTTAATACGTTGCCGACGACCCTCTAAGTAACTATGAAACCAATCAATCACCGCAGGAGATATGTTAATAGAGCGTAATATTCCGAGCAGAATTTGAAAATCAACTGTATTAAAAGCATTGCTGAAATCTAACAAAGAAAGTACAGTAACTTTCCTGTTATCCATGCCAGACCGTATGTCATCAGTGATTTTCACGAGAGCGGTAGTCGTACTATGAGCTCTTCTAAAACCAGACTGAAACGGATTCATAAGGTTGTTCGTATTCAAAAAAGATGTCAGTTGCTGGTGAATAAGGCGCTCAAGGACCTTAGAAAGGAAAGGAAGTATGGAAATCGGTCGATAATCAGAAAAAGAAGAAGGATTAGACTTTTTTGGAAGAGGAATAACATCTGCGTCCTTCCACAGCGTAGGGAAAACGTTAGAGGAAGTTGAATAATTTAGGATATGGGTGATAATAGGAACAAGGAGATCTATGAGAGGGAGAATCATTTTACGACTAACACTGTCGACGCCTACTGCATTGGATGTAATAGATAATACGCTCTTTTTAACATCACTGTCAGTGAATTGAACAAAAGAAAAGGGAGAAAAGTCAGGAGCTGGGATATCAGAAAGAAACTTCAGAGTGGCAGTTTTAACTGACCCCGTAAAAGTTATATGTAATAAAATGAATAGGTATTACAGATTATGAATATAATTTAGTGATTCTTCGGCTTCGTATTTGGTTCGTGCCTTTTGAGCTGAATTACCTGAGTAGCGTTAGCTTCATGGTGTCATGTTACCTTTGAACGCCTTACATCTTACACAAGATAGGGCTAAAAAATACACCAAAAGTTCGAACCCAATCGTGCAAATGTACCTAAGCCATACGTAAAAGTGTGAGAATCGCTTTGACAGGTGACATCATGGCACCTAAAGGTGTTCTTAACGTTGCAAGCACCTAGTGACACGTTTAGTTGTTCTTGGTGTTCAAGTGAAGATTATTTCGATACGGTAATTATTTATACAATTAAGTACATTAGTATATAGTAGAAATAGTAAACATTTGAATATTATATTGCATAAGTCAACAATTATGTAACATCTCTTTCTTTCACACGTAGACAGAAACAGACGACTATGGCGGCTCTGACTGGCAGGCCAATATTTAGGTACGTAATTATGTTGTAAGTCGGCTCTGCTTTTAGTAGTGTTAAAGTGTGTAAGAGCATATAATTATATGAATACATTACTATTTATTCTATGTAAATATAAAATCCGTCAATAAGGGACCTTTGAAGTTTCCATCGGATTGTCTATGTTATTATTTGTCTGTCAAGTCTTATCATATTATATTGAAATGGTTTTTGTTTAATAGAGGTAAAACTTAAGCAACTATTTTCCGTACACGTAAATTAAGAAAATTCAGAGTTGTCATTTCTTACCACCACTTTTTTCATACCCAGCAAGTTGTGGCTTAGGTATGTGTATTTTAAGATTATTAAGGACAAGACTATATGTATTAAATGCTACATAAAACGTGACTAAATCATGTGGCAATCTATGAGGAATACGTGTATTCATCATCATCAGACTACATCAGCCTATCGCTGGGCAAAAGTCACTTCTATTACTTATACCTACGCAGGACGTAGTAGGAGGTAAATGCCCATACTTAATCGCCATGCTAGGCCAGCGGGTCGGCGATCTCAGTTGTGTGCCCACTATGATGATGGACACATCATCATCAATAAATCCGTCGTCGTGATACTTTATATAATGTAGTCGACGTTTACGATACGCACAGGAAGAGTTGGGATGGTGAGAAATGTATTCTTACCGCCGTCATGCTGCGGCGAGTATTATGGAATATGTGTATTATCGATATGATTATCGGCGCCCAACACCCGCAAGGTTCCATCCTAGTAGCCTCGGCATCGCTTTTCAGTCTTTGCGTTGTTTCCGTTATACGTATGTAACGCAGGCAGTAAGCCGTCGCCAGACTTCGAAGCACTCTTCGAGAGGTTTCGGAAGGATGGATGTGGCTTTGGTGGCTTTAGACGACCCATAAAAATACTGAGGCAAACAACGGAAGACGTTGGGCGGTCTTGTTCCTAATCATTATTTTAACTAACAATTTCATACGTCAATATATTTTTGTAAATTAGCTTTGTTATACAATGTGTGTAATGTGTACCTAAATAGGGTTATAAGCTTATAAGGTTCGATGAAACAATCACGCTAACAATGTATCTATGACATGTACGAGTATAACAACATTCAGTAGGATTTATGAAATACAAAACTAGGACTCGCTTACACGCTTAAAAACTTATAACTTCGCAGGTAAAAGGAGTATTGGAGGAAGTACATATGTAAGTAATTAAGGTAGAGCAGCAGAATACGGAAGATTCCGAGGTAAGTATCAGGTTCGACGCCAAATACCGGTATATAAGTCACGGCCTGCTTATTATTATTCATGTTCATTGATTATCTGGGAAATAGCAATCAGTAACAGGATAAACGCTTCCAAAATAAGTTGTACTCGTACGCTATTTCATTTCAAGAGTCTGATCAAAAAATGAATGGATATGAGCATCGCTAGCATCTTCAAGCATCTGGACCAGCCTGCTGAGCTCAATTGATAAAGATCATCGATATTTATCAGGCGTGTGCCGTATATATATTTGTATGTATGTATTTATAAATTGTACCGATTGCCAAACACCAAGGAGTACCTGTTTCCTATATCCTATATAGTAGGGTGGATCGATTTTTTTATTTTTGGAAATTCATAAAATAATCTTTATAGATCGATACTTCGTGGCTAGAGAAATAAAAAATATTATGATCATTTTTGGATTTACTTTTATTTTGTACTTCGTTTATAGGCCCAAAAATTGACTCTATTTTTAAGGTTTTTTTAAGAAAAGTCAGTAGTTCGTGGATATTTTCGGGTTTATTTTTATGTAGAAACAAAATAACATTATTTGTCATAAATGTAGAATTTGCACAATTTAATTATATGAAAATTATAACCCGTATCGGCGAAAACTGTTTTTCAACTTTGAGGCTCTTGGGGCAGTACTTACCAAATGAATATCGGAAAAAGGTATATTGTTACAGAATGTTACTTTTTACGACTATCATTCTATTGGCCCGCGGTTCCAAAAATCCGAAAAAAAAAATTTTTTTTCATACTTCAATGTATTCATGGACAAATTTTTTTTTTCATTATTTTCTGAAACGCGGCCCTATAGGAATAACCTGTCTAAAAAGTAACTTTTTCAACAATATATCTTTTTACGATAATCATTCGGGAAGTACTGCCCCAAGAGCCTCAAAGTTGAAAATTATTTTTTGGAGGTACTGCGAACAATTATCATTATCATATAATTAAACCACACAAACCTTAAATTTATGAAAAACAATCTTATTTTGTTTATCCATAAAATTAAAACAGAAAATATCCTTGCTCATCCGAGTTTTCTTAAAAAAACCTTAAAAATAAGGCCGATCTTCGGGCTTCTATAAGGGGTCCATAATGATAAAATATCCAAAAATGGTCATAATATTTTTTGTTTTTCTAGCCGCATAGTATCGATTCGTAAAGATTATTTTATGATTACCCGAAAATAAAAAAATCGGTCCACCCTACTATATAGGTATATAGGATATAGGAAACAGTAATATTGATAATGAATTATTAAGTAGGTACTTAATAATTCATTATCAATATTACTTTATTCTTTGATTATCATAACATAACTTAGGTACAAGTAAACCGCTAATGCTATAGTAGGTATCCGCATGAAAAAATTATCTGCTAAGTTAACCGTATATTGAATGATAACTTAATGGTCACTGGTGCAAGTGTTGGAAACTTTTAGTTGAGAAGTACTAGTAATGGACACTTCAAACGTAGTCCTAAGAATATATAGGATACCTACGGTTCTAAAGTTTATGTCGGGAAACAATGCATAACTCTTACTTTAAATAAAAAGGAATATTCATAATAATGTACACGGTTCCACATGTACGGAATCACTTATAGTCAAAGACACTATTGGAATCCAATAGGGTCCTTGACCATTACGAGGGTTGCGTAGTGAAACCCGATAAGTCGAACAAACCGATTTTTTAAATACGAACTATATACACCAGCGTCAAGTTGTTAATTAAATTGGTAATATCTGAGCGTTTCAACCGCCTAATTTTGGTGGCATCATGTTTGCCGAAGTTTCTAAACGTCTCAATGTTATACTTCGTCATTTCATTTAGTATAAGGTACCGTTCCTCCTTCAAATGACATGATAAGTAGCACATTGTAACCAATAGAAACTTCGGCAAGAATGTTGCCACCAAAATTAAGCGGTTGAAACGCTCGGATATTCACCCACCTACCTATACTATGTATAGTTGGTATATGAATGCAAATTAAGAAAATTAAATGATTGACTAAATAGATTCATAAGTCTGGAGGCTAGCATATCTTGTGTTTAACAGTAGCACGCTGCTTTTTCGCGGCTACCAGTCTCTTGTTAATCAGTATAATCGAAAAGAGATGGCTAGCTGCGTGTTGCTTTCATACACAAGATGTGCTAAGGCCACTGTGTCTCATGGCGGAGATCACTGGGGGGCTAGAATATCTTGTATTTGACATCAACTTACAGATACACATCTCCTTTTAATCTATGCAATCGAAAAGAATCTGGTAGGTGCAAGTTGCTGTTAAGCACAAGATGTGCTAGGGCCACTGATTCACCTCATTGGAGTAGGTGGAGTTATGAGAATATTTTAATATTTTGTATGGGATACTCCAAAGCTTATACTATGAAAAATACTATTGTAATTGTAATAAAATAAAATTGTTAAAAAGGTCCTAATTGTTTCATTTACTATAACTATAAAACATTAAGGTTGTTCGATTGCCATATATATTAGAGAATATTCGCATATTTTTATAATGTGGTAATACGTTACGGCTTGCTAAACCACAAGCAATTCTTTACGCTTAGCACATGTTCGGAGCGACAGTATGTCGCTGCGAGATAGATTTCCCGTCTTTTACTTACTATTATTAATAAAAGGGACGGATAGTCTATCTCGCAGCGACATATTGTCGCACCAATCATGTGCTAACCGTACTTATATGGAAATCAAACCACTTAAGCTGATACCAAAATGTTATTTTATTTATGGAGGATAATATTATACCGTCACTGGTTTCTGGATTCAATGCATTTGTAATTTTCATAATTCTTATCTCGGATGCCAAAGACGCGAATTCGCGTCCTGTGTATGCGTAAACAAGATGCCGAGGACGCGAATTAGCGTCCTTCAAGTGTGAAATAACCTAATGCCGCAGACGCGAATTCGCGTCCTTGAAGTGTGATAATATAACCTAAAGCCGCGGACGAGAATTCGCGTCCATTGAAATGTTAACGTGATGCCGTGGACGCGAATTCGCGTCGTCGCGTAGAAGGCGGCGGCGCTGCGTGATAATTAAAAATATGGGGCGTCAGCAATGAATGGGTTAATGCGGGAATTACACTGAGCCGTGCACCTAAAGCAAAGTATGTTGCTTAGTAACGACGCATGATGTATTAGACGAACAACGACGAAGTGTAATTGTCACTTAATGCGAAAAGTTTGATTTATTATAAATCCATTATTCATCGATAAATGAAGGGGTTATTTTATAGTGTTAAATATTTGACATAAACCAATAAAAATACAAATCTAGGTACAGCATGCTTATAAAACCGTAAGAGTACATAGTTCCAAAATCTATGCCTCTCTTTTCGTTGTAAGCTTTATCACGTTGTGGTGCTGCGGGGGCATATACATACAGGATAGAAATACATACTAATTGAGACTGATAGATATTTTAGAGTAACGTAGGCATCAGGCTAGCATAATATCTTATGCGCAACACCAACACGCGCTCTTCTCACGGGCTACTAGTCCCTTATTGATTGTATTGATAAAAAAGAGACGGGTAGCCCTTTGAAGGCTGCGAGCTACTGTCAATCACCAGTTGTACTAGGACCGCATACACAGTTTTAAAACCATAGACATAAGCGTTATGCGAAGCATTTGACGATTCTAGTTCACCTACTCGCCGCCAATTTGATTATTCTATTGGTCGCTAGATGTCTTTAGTAAAATAAAAATTAATATTTAAGCTATTTATTGCTATGATTATCGGGCATTTCAATTCTAATTTCGACCATTTTAATATACATACGTACGTGTAGCATTTAGACATCATTATTACTACTTGTATTGATTTTGCATTCTTTCGTGTAAATCACGATGTCATTATTAACTCAAAAAAATATTTAAGAATACAATTTGAGCTATTTCACAAAAACAAAACAATATATTATTAAAGGTTAGCGTAATTTATTAACGAATTCACCTTATCATATAAAAATACGGACACCCTAGGGCTTGTAAACATTCTAAGAGTGACTGACGAAACTGACGTTGATTTTACACTTGTGATTAATATTTTTAAGAAACGCTATTCATAACTACTTGTATTTTATACACTACATACATTCCCCTGACACATGCCAGACACAAGTCGGCCATTTTATTGAAGAATAGTAGATGACATATATTGTCACTTAAATTTTAAAAGGACGTATTTTCTTCTTATGAAGATTATGATGCACATGAGTGACAATGACATTAACATAACATTTATAATGGCCATTGCGTTTCCACTTTGCTTAGTAAATAAACCTCTTTTTTACTCTATGATTACTACAAGTGCTACCTCCATGTAGCACTTGTAGAATCATTTGTTAGAGAAACAGAATTAAAACACACTTGTGAAATTGAGTTTTATATGTAAACTTGTAGACTTGTGAACTTGTAATGTACGAGAAATAGGCCCCTGAGCATTATTTTGGACAGTGCCAAAATAATTACCTATAAATAAAAGGAGATGCCTTTGTCCAGCAGTGGACTGATATACAGGGTGGTCCAAACCTTGACGTAAAAAAAAAATTTTTAGATTCCTCACGTCATGAGCTATCAGAATATACCCCATGTATGTTAGCCGATTTTTTGTAGTTTCCGAGTTATGAATTTTTGAAAAATTTTTTTTGAGAAATTTTGGAATTATGAAATTTATTAATAAAAAAAAGATTAAGTTTTAGTTTTAGTAAAAAATACTAAATTCAAAATATGTAATACAAGTAGGATAAATATTTTTTTATCCTACTTGTATCAAAGTGAGGACGCTTTTTTTTGTCAGTAATTGGTTTATTTGTAGTAATACTTTTACAAAAAGAAACTAGTTAAAAAACCCAGAACTTTTTTTTATTAATAAATTTCTTCATTCCTAAATTTCTCAAAAAAAAATTTTTCAAAAATTCATAACTCGAAAACTACAAAAATCGGCTAACATACACGGGGTATATTCTGATAGCTCATGACGTGAGGAATCTGAAAAAAATTTTTTGACTTCAAGGTTTGGATTGGACCACCCTGTATCATAGGCTGATAAAGGGAAAGTAGTACACACACACCTACGCGGAGGGACTCTTTAGCCACAGGAGGCACGCTAGGTCGTTGCCAGGCGTTTGGGAGAGGGTGTGCTGGAAATCTTCCACCTGGAATTAATTTTCAGTTTGGTTGGCCCTTGGTGTTGCCACTCACCATGCTCATGACGGCGAGCGAACGCGTGTAGTTGGTGCGGCGCTCGAACCACGTCTCTGCGGAGGAATTTTTCGGCCACAGGAGGCGCGTGAAGTCGTTGCCAGGCGTCTGGGATAGGGTGTGCTGGAAATCTTTCACCTGGAATTAATTTTCAGGTTGGTTGCCCTTGGTGTTGCCACTCACCATGCTCATGACGGCGAGCGAGCGCGTGTAGTTGGTGCGGCGCTCGAACCACGCCTCCGCGGAGGGACTCTTTAGCCACAGAAGGCGCGCTAGGTCGTTGCCAGGCGTCTGGGATAGGGTGTGCTCGAAATCTTCCACCTGGAATTAATTTTCAGGTTGGTTGGCTCTTGGCGTTGCTACTCACCATACTCATGACGGCGAGCGACCGCGTGTAGTTGGTGCGGCGTACGAACCACGCCTCCGCGGAGGGACTCTTTAGCCACAGAAGGCGCGCTAGGTCGTTGCCAGGCGTCTGGGATAGGGTGTGCTCGAAATCTT
>JALPQI010022113.1:0-21985 GCA_025490895.1 Thaumatotibia leucotreta
GGTACGCTAAAGCCAAATATTAACCATTTTTCTAAAATGACTCAAACAAATCATACAGGGTGTCCGCGAGGAAAGGGAAAAATTCTAACAGCATATACCTGAGACTAAACGAAGCAAAAAATTTGAAATGAGTTTTGGTCAAATCTGCAAAAAAAAAATTTTTTTTAGTTTTTTTTAATGTTTTGTACGCCTTAATACACAAAAAAAGGATTTTATTAATCAAACTATCGCAAAAAATGCACTTTAAAGTTTTTTTTTACATCATCATCATCATCATCAACAACCTATGATAGTCCACTGCTGGACGTAGGTCTCTCCTATTAACTATGCGTTATAAACGCATTAGGAGGTAAATGCCTATAATCGCCACGCTGGGCAAGCGGATTGGCGATCGCAGTAATGTGTCCACTATGATGACGCTGTTGCCCATCATCAATAATACTGTGAAAATCAAGTAAAAGTCAGTGACATTTCAATCCCTTAGACGACTCTTACGACACCCGCAGGAGGAGTTGGGGTGGTGACAAATGTATTCTAACTGCCGTCACCACACGGCGAATGTATTCTTACTGCCCCCAACTAGCAACATATAGTCATATAGAAGTTGCGACAACGTTTTGCATATAACTTCTAGTCTAATTTGGTTGGTCATATAAACGTAAGGTAAACGGTTATAAAAGGCGAAAGTGGCGCAAATTATAAGACTTATTGGTGAGATAAAGGTTAAATAAAGGTTTGCATGGCAACTTAAATCGTTTATTAAAGGTATTGTAACGATTAAGGAATGACCAAAACGTTGTATAATGAGTACAAAAAACCTTTACGCGACCTAAATATCAAATAAATGTTTTATTACTGACCATTTTGTTTTATAGAAGGTTTAGTATAACCCTTACTCATTGCTTATCGGACTTATTTTTAAGTTTTATTTATAAAACTGCTTTTGACATTTATTTTAGATACGCGCAAAACTTGGTGTGTGTGACAAAAAAGTGTACGGAAAAATAATACAAGGTAATTTTATAAGATTTGTAATAGAAATTATTGTTCTATATATTGAGCGTTTGCACATTTGGCGTGAGCTGAATTCGTATGGGAAGGTCACTTTACTGTTAAAGTTTATGATGATATACAGTTTTATGCTGTCGCGCTCTTAATACATTCGAAATAATTATAATTTATAACAATATTTCTTCATATTTTATTATAGTTAAGGTTAGCCATTTTGGAACAAGTCATGGATTTATACTTATACGACTACGATATAACTTTATCTTAAGTAAAGGTTTTTATAACGACTACAAATTGTCCGCCATTACTAAGCCGCCATTACTAGTCCGCCACTTCGTTTGTACCGTTTCCACGATGTAACGTCCATGATTTTTTCTTTTAAATAGTACTGTGATGCTCACGAAATGGCGACTGATGTTTTATAATATCAATTTCAAATCGACTATAAATTGCATGATGTTTTATAACCGTAACTTAAAATCAATTTAAAAACATATAGTCCAATAAAAGGAATATAACGAGTTCGGCAACAACTAAAGGTTTTTCAAAGTTTTTGTTTGACGTTAATATAACCAACTGTTGAATAAAAGGTAGATAACAGTCCCGCTGATATCTTTTTGTCATATTGAAGTTACCTTCAATACCGCTATATAACTGTCGAGATAAGGTTTTATGATATCACTTATACAACAATAAAATTATGTAGACGTTGTAAAAATTACCTTATTACGATGGTTCTGTTTTTTCTAAACCCTTTATAAGACGAAAACGTTTATATAACTTTGAACATCATTAAGTAAACGTTTTCTTTAAAACCTCTACATGATTGTTGTATAATTAAGTCGCAAAAACGTTTATTTACCATAGTAATTAGACTATTTGGTAGGACGACTAAACTATCAGATTTATAACGTTTATTTGACTAACAGGTTAACTAAAAACGACTATAAAACTCTTATATGGCTAAAGGTCGTATAACTCTTGATTTATATGACTTCTTTGCTAGTTGGGCCGTTTTTTGGCAGTTAGAATTTTTTTTTACATTTGCTAGGTAATTGAAGATATTTTTGTTCATTTGATGTCTGTCAATTAAGTGTGACAAGACTAAAGACAACATGGTGACAAAATCGTTTCCTAAAATACGTTTATCATAGCGTAATGGTCTAAAACAGTTATAAAAAAAAAATAGACTGAATCCAGAAAAGTTCATGACATTTTCAACTTCATATTTGGTCTGAAATCGGCTGTTGATTTTTTTCCCTTTCCTCATGGGCACATTGTATTATTTCCAAAGTGATAATATCGCACGCCTAAATCAAAATTTGATACTGTTTTGATCTAGATGTGCGATTTGTTCAAAATCTTTACTCGTTTTTATTTAACACACATGATTCCAATTCTAGTTGGTATTTATATACAAATTATTATACAAATTCCGTTAATTACCAAACTACTATAATACTACTGAAGATGTTTCATTTTTTTAGCCTCCGTGGACTAGTAGTGAGTGGTAGAGGTAGTGATCTTGCCTACGAAGCTTGAGATTCCGCATTATTTGTGTATTCATTTATCTTGTCACAAATATTTGTTCCTTAATCGTGGCTGTATATACACCATTCGTCAGTAGAATCTGAAAAAAAGTAAACAAACCTAACGCACGTTTAGAACACAATTTTTAGTTTTATTATCAACTTAAAACCTTAAACCTTGAGATCACATAAAAATTTTATTAAAATGATTGATATTAATTTGTATTAACGCGAAAATATATCTGGGGGCGTGTTTCACGTCGTGTTTGATATGTGTCAAAGACAGGTGCGCTATCATTTACATAACTTTTTATTAACTCCTAATATCGGAAGTCCGAAAATGAGTCTCATACAATTTTATATCATAATGATCACACTTCATAATTTTTATTATAATTAAATATTGAAACTCCTAATCATTCAACTTCATAATGTTAATGTACATTTGTTTATGTACTTATTTTAATTTTCATATATTTCTTGATCATAAGTGTTATATATCCTATACATTGAAGTTCATACTGTCAATAGTCATACATCTCTTTTATAATAATTTTTCTATTACATGTATTGGTTTTTTTTGCAAGTTTATTTAAAGCGTCCTCCTTCAGTTTGTTTAAACTGTTGTGTATCTTTTACGTATGTAGCATACAACTACTCATAGAACTAAAATGCTCCCAGAAGGTGGGTTAGGTTAGGTTAGAACTGCGACCCTCACAGAACCGAAATGCTGCCAGGAAGGTGGGTTAGGTTAGGTTAGAACTGTGACCTTCACAGAACCAAAATGCTACCAGATAGGTGGGTTAGGTTAGAACTGCGACCCTCACAGAGCCAAAATGCTGCCAGAAAGGTGGGTTAGGTTAGGTTAGAACTGCGACCTTCACAGAACCAAAATGCTGCCAGAAAGGTGGGTTAGGTTAGGTTAGAACTAAAATGCAAAAAAAAAGTATTCTGAATAAAAAAAATGAATCAAACACCTTAAAAAATTATGACGACTGTGTGTTATGAGCTCCGATCATAGGAATTAAAAAAATATGACGACTGTGTGTTATGAGTTCCGATCATAGGAATTAAAATGTATGAACATAAAATGTATGAAGAAAAAAATTATGAAGAGTGATTATTATGAACTCAGATCCGTAGTACAATCGTAAATAGGAATACAAATTGTATGAGAGCCTATATGGACCCGTCAAAGACGTCAAATGATGTGCCATACAACGTGGCAATGCGGCCAGTCTTCTGAGCACACTGCCCATTGGCAGCGATTTGGGAGAGATTTTTTATTTGTAGGTTCCTTTAATTTATATATAACTATATTTTTTGTGAATATTGATTATTTTCATTATTGTACATAATTTTAATAATGTGGAAAGTCAGCCATATTTTTTTACTTTTTTTCGCCATGTCCGTCTGTCCGTCTGTCTGTCTGTCCGTCTGTACGTCTGTCCGTCTGTCCGTCTGTCCGTCTGTCCGTCTGTCCATCTGTCCGTCTGTCCGTCTGTCTGTCTGTCCGTCTGTCCATCTATCCGCAGCATAGCTCAGTAGCCGTTAATACTAGAAATATACAATTTGGAACATGTATACATAATTAATCATGCCAACAAAGTGGCATAAAAACTATGAACAATTTTTTTTCGGGTACCCCCAACTGGTGAAGTGGGGATGATTTTTTTTTATTTGATGTAATCCAATAGTGTGGGTTATCATTGAATAGATCTCTTTAAAAAATAAGAGTCTTAAAAGAAAGTTTTTTTTATAAAGTTAATATTTATATTGTTAATAGTTGTGCTTAGATATTTGTGGAGTTTCGCATACTTAATTATATACCTAATTTTGTATGGATATTTATGACTTTTCAGTTGCTTAGATATTAATGTGACACATGCTGATCTCTGGCTCAATCCCCGGCTCGCACCGTTAGTTCGCTAATCCCGTTAGTTTTTCAAAAAACTTATGCACCTACGATTTAATTTGATATACACAAAGTGCTTTACGATGGAGGAAATCATCGTGAGGGAACCTGCACAGATCTGCGAAGAAATTCAATCATATGAAAGAGAGAGATTTGTAACGTGTGACGTGAGTAACCCGTTAGATAAATATTTAAATATGTTTGAGTCTAACGTTAGCTAGTTATAATTCAAAAAAATGGCAAGTGTATAAAAATTTGACATTCAGTTCTTATCAAATATCGATGTATAATAATTTATCGACTTAGCCTCCTCCTTAGTGCTGCGTTACATAGTAGCTTCACTGCGAGCTTTAGCCAATCACAGCGGGGTAGAGGTTGTAGCTAAAGGCCCAACATCGGAGACAACGAGACTCATTACGATTTCGCTTCGTTACAACGCTCTGTCATATATCTATGAACCTAATTCATACTAAGCTCTGAAATGGAATTCGAGATCAAAAATGTAAACAATCTATGACAATGACATGACATTACAAAGTCAAAGTTAAAGTGACATTCCAGGGGTATAAAACGTTTTATATCGAATGTAGTTTTTAACACCTTTGTAAATTAACGTCGCATTTTGAGATTGGTTTTTTATTTTATTTAACACTTCACTTACAACTATCCTTACAGGTACTAAACCTAAGACAATGTTTTATGAGTAGATGTAGATACGCGAAAGTCAATGTATGTTCGATACACAAAACAAAGTATCACAATCGTTAACATATTTTTGGATATGACAATAAAAAACATACATCCGAGTGTCGACGGTTCCTGATTACAAAAATAAAACCTAGAAAATTTGCTAGAATGATGTAAATAATCAACATAATCAATGTTTGAAAACGAATGTCGTGTTACTTTAATCTTTAGGATAGTCGGGGAACGAATTCCAGTCTTCATCTTAGTTACGATTGAATCCATTTTGATTAAAATATGAAAATGATTGATTTGTAGGTAAAAATACTAAAATCTGTATTAATGTACTTTATAATGCTAAATTTTAGTAGTTTTTATGAATTCATAAAACAGTCATTTGGTGCACCCTCTTGTTTTGTTTTCTGAAGTACATAGTTATAAATGCGAACCCTCTTAAATGGTTCTTAGCAGTGCCGGATTTAGTAATTTGCCGCCTGTAGGCCATTTATATTTTGCCGCCCCTATCCACTGTGCTAATTTAATAATTTGTTAGGAAAATTACGAAGAAAGTCGAAACGTAAAAAAAGCTTCGTATATTAGTCGCTTAGGAACACTTGGACACTTTGGCAGGTATTTGATTTCACAGCCGTGTGTGCGTACCGGAGCGTTCGTGGCAGGAAAGGAAATCCAGCATCCCTACCGCGAACTAACTATCCGCAAATTTCAAATTTCGGGCAATGAAGGCGTCATTAGAGTGGAGTGACGGAGACAAATCCCCGAAATTTACGAATTTCGGTGTTCGCGGTAGCAGGCCTTTTCTTATTTTGTACAATACGCGAACTTTTAGCTGGTGTGGAGGGATGGACGCCTAGCCAACATACAGTGACGGATACAGTGGTAGATTAGAGTTTATGCGAAGAGACTGGGGTTGTACTTTGTATGGAAATAAATAATAATATACGACTCTACCCTTATCACACAAACTCTAGATAGTTTAGATAGCGGTCCTAAATTGGGAAAATAAAGAAGTTCTAACATTCAAAAATAAAAAATCAGTCTGAGCATAATTAACCCATTTAATAAATTTCAACTCGGTTTTTAAAGTAAATTAAAATTATTTTTACTATGCTCACTCGCAAACAACAAATCAATCAATGTTACAATAAAACCAGAAAACATTATTATTTGGCTTTAAATAAATATAATATCTGATAATTAACAATTATAGAAAACAACTTCTAGTCCCATCTCCTAGCCAGATTTAGTAGCTCACAACAAATCAATCAATGTTACATACAATAAAACCAGAAAACATTATTATTTGGCTTTAAATATATCTGATAATTAACAATTATAGAAAACAACTTTTAGTCCCATCTCTTAGCCAGATTTAGTAGCTCATAGCTGGTTTCCATGTGAGAAAAATATTCCTGATTCGAAGTAAGTAGTCTACTCAAGCGCTGAAACGTACGTTTTAAATCCATTACATTAATAGGTACATGCGACGTTTTTTCTGATTGTTTCTTTAACACGTTGAACGCCACGCCAAAAATGTAGTCTTTCCATTGGAGCCACAGGGGTCACCGGTGAGCCTAACCATGTTGAACCATTGGGGCCACGGGGGTCACCGGTGAGCCATCGCGAACCTTCATTTCAAACCTGTTTTACAGGCCACCGTTCACTTATTCCATCCAAAAACGTATGCAGGGTGAGCCGTGTGGCCCTAGAGAAGATACAAATTGCCTTGGTTCTTTTGTACTGTAAAGGACTTATGATTTTTTCGTCATTTTGTGAACTTAGTTAGGGTTGGCTAACTCGTCATAGGTAAAATATAGTTGAAGACTTGCAAATAAAGATTTTAAATATGGAGTTTGGTAAAAAAATAAACTAAATTAGTTTTTAATGTTTAGATTTATTTATTTACCTAATTTTAAGCATATAATACAATTTTTAGTTGTTTAAAAATAGGTAACGTCGTCGACTTACTCGCTATCAAGATGGCACTAAAGTTTAAAAAAGCTTGTATTCTTGAGCTTTTTGTAAAACAATTTATCAAAGCGGTATGTCGATGATGTCTTCTGCGTTATGAGAGGTGGCAAGCATGAAGTTGAGCAATTACTCCAGTATCTCAATTCCATTCATACTAAAGTCAAATTCACATATGAATTAGAATCGGAGCGTAGTTTGCCTTTTCTGGACGTGAAGGTGATAGGTCGAGATGATGGTTCTTTGGCGCACACTGTCTATAGGAAGCCCACACACACGGGCAGGTATTTGAACGCTCTGTCTCACCGGCAGCTTCAGTCTGTGGTTAATTCTCTAAAGAACAGAGCACATGACCTTTGTGACCCTGAATTTCTGGAAATTGAGTTATCGCACGTTCAGGAGGTTCTGAAGAGAAATGGCTACATAATGAACAGACGGCAACCCAGACGAATATCGAGGAAGAAACATTCAGACGTTATGAGGCGACCAGCATTTTTGCCTTATGACAGGGGTGCAACGGACAAAATAGGTACGCTTTCGAATAAGTATTCCATACCAACCGTTTATATGCCGTTATCAAAGGTGGCAGGGTATCAAAGGTCGCCTAAGGATGTTTTACCTTATCACACACCGGGCGTTTATAAGATCGATTGTAGCTGTGGTAGTTCCTATATTGGGGAAACTAAACGCACCATAGCGGAAAGGGTCAAGGAACATATCACGGCTGTTAAAAAGCGTCAAACGAATAAGTCTGCTGTGGCCGAGCATTTGTTGGAGTCTGGACCTAACCACTTGAGCTCCATAACCCGAAAGCCCTCTCAACCGAGCGTATACATCATAGCCGAAAAGTATGTGAAGCTATTGAAATTAAGAAACATCGGAATTTTTATCAAAATGAGGGGCAAGGAATCTCGTCCGCGTGGAATCCCGTGATTTACAAATGTAAGCGTGGTGAAACATCCATTTTAAAGCCATTGGATGTTGTGAGTGTTGTACGTAGACCTAGTGACAACCCTAGCCTAGAAGTGAAAAAAGCTTAATTGTCGTTACAAAACTGACATCGACGATAACTTTTTTGTGAGAGTTAAGCTGATTGGGTGTCCCTAGATGTGAAACTGCCCGGATACCAGCCGTACTGATAGTTGCGAGACTTGCGAATGCGCAGGCAAATGCGGGGTGTGCGGGCGGGTGAGCCGCGGCGTGACCCCGCGGCCCCCGCGGAAGGAATTTCACAATTCCTTCCGTTCAGGCCAAGCGGCTCACCGGTGAGCCTTTTAATGAAACTCGAGTTTTATGACGTTTAAGCTAGTAGGGGAGACCGGGGCAAAACGGGATAGTTAAGAGAAAAATCGACTGATTATGAAAATTATAATGTTTATTAAAAATCTCTTACAATAAAAGCAACACTTATAGTTTTAGCAAACATATATTTTATCTTTTATGGCACTAAATCACTTGTTTTTTTTGCAATTAGGAACTGTTTGTTACGTGTCGAATATCCCGTTTTGCCCCATCGTTGGGGCAAAATGGGAAACGCTATGGGGCAAAACGAGTACACCTTTAATCGGGTTGGCAACCTTCACAAATGTGTGCCTCTTCATCATCAGAATTATCAGCACATCGAGCCTTTCCCACCCGTCGTTCTAAGGTTAACTTGGGCACGTTATATGCAGCTGAAGCTCGAAGAAACCCATTATCTCTGAAAGCACTGCTCTTACTGCTTTTCTCATATCGTCCTCTTCCCATGTTTGACGTTCTGTCTTACGCTTTTAATTTCGTACCATTTTAACTGCAAATAAATCTAAAAGAGAAATTATCAATGTACTATTTACACATATATGGGGCAAAACGGGATAGTATCCCATTTTACCCCGACCATTTTGCCCCAACGGACAGATTTTACAAAAATATCAACAGTTCTAACCTGCGAAATAATTGTTCGTAAAAGCAACCTAAATTCGTTAGTTTTACACTGATGCAACATGTATATAGTAAGGAATAACTACAGCACTGATATTTACCTTTATGCCCATCGATCAAAACCATAGAACTTCTTAGCAAATCACCAAAAATCTGTTTTTTCTTGCTGCTCGACCAAAACAGGTAGTGACACGCACCCGCCGCTTTGACTCGTGTGAGGCGACTAAAGTTATCGCGAATGGCGCTGTGTCGCGCTCTATTGCGCGCACCAGTTACGCACACAAGTACATTTCCCGTTCTGCCCCGAGCTTCGTTTTGCCCCGGTCTCCCCTATCTCCTAATCTATTTTGCTAAATATAATATTCTGCATCCAAAATGACCAAAATCTCATTTTTGAGAAAATAGCCCATTACTCGATTTCACCATGGCCTCAACGGAAATATCGTGAAGGCTCACCGGTGAGCCGCGTGGCGTCCAACGTGTTAATTATTAATAAATAGGTAACTTTCATTAATTATGTTTGTTGTTTAATTGTAAAAAATACCGAATTGTCGTCTGTTAGCGCACTATAAATAATTTACAAAAAACACAATTCTAATTGATTAGAAGGTTTCATTATTCCCAGATTTATTTTTAATTATTGAACGTTACAATAACTGTTTTTTTTTTTAGATTTTGGTCCCATCTGGTAGACATATTTGGTAGCTAGCTACGAAATGAAATACGTGTTTTCTTATCTTGTGGCCAGCTACCAAATGGATAAGAGATCCTCCAGTGTGCGACGCTGATTTTATAATTTCGTAAATTCTTTCTATTGAAGATGAGGCTGTAATTTCAAAAACTTTCATTAAAGTTCTTATTCTTTTTGGTCGCATGAAAATGAGGGTTTTCGATAATTTTTCTGCCACCAGGCGGCGCTTCGTACGCACCTGGTCTCGACAGCTGTCAGATTCATACTATTCATAGGCACCTGGGCCTAAAATATTGAAATTCTATTTTATTTGGAAGAGAATTGATTTTGTAATGGATTACGACTAATACATGGTCGTCGAACTGAAGATTGAACTCTAAAACAGGCGCTCAAAGTCACTGGTATTCAAAATAATTACTATAACTTTGTTAATTTCATGAGAATTGACTTGGAACTATTTTATTTATTTATTTTAGGTAACAATATGACTAAAGTAATGGTTTTCAGAATAAATAAACCTATAAATATGTTGAAAATTAAACGCGCGTATTTATTTTGACAGTTCGTTATACGGTCGGCTCAGTGCTGCCATCTCACCTCCCCATAGCGGCAGAAAAAGTATCAAAAACCCTCATTGCCGTTCATGGGTGAATTTGAGGTGCTGTAGTGAAAAAGGTCGTATATAGCGACCTTGCAGTTTGAAAAATACCTCACACAATGATTAAATGCCAGCTACTTCCTACGACTTCAGAATTCCCGTTTCATTTCCAGCTTCGAATCAGGTATATTTTTCTTATTTTAATAGCCAGCTACCAAACCAGGCTACAAGATGCGGCTAAATAATTACCATTTTGTAGTCAGCTTGGAATCAGGAATATTTTACTCATTTGGAAGCCAGCCATGAACTAACAAACATGGCTACAAGATGGAACTAAAGGTTGTTTTCTATAATTGTTAATCATCAGATAACTGTAAAGCCATATAATATTGACTTGTGGTTTTATTGTAATATTGATTGATTTCATATTTTAATGACAAACGGATCTTAATCGCGTAAACTTACGTTTATTTTTATCCTGACGTTTCGGGCATGACATTACAACCGTGGTCGCAGGCAGACTGGCGAGAAAATGTATTAATTAACCTTAGAGCTGCGCGGGTCTTTAGAACTACCCGCACTTGCGTAGTAAGAATAATTTTGATTGACTATAAAAAGTTGAAATTCATTAAGTGGTATAGTTATGATCAGATAGGTTTTAAATTTTTGTTAGAACTTCTTCATGAAATAAAACTATGAAAACGGATAAACTCGCGTATATTAACTAATTTTAACTTCATTCCAACGTTTCGAACACTTTACAGGGTTCGTGGTCTGCGGATGACTGACAATGGAGGAAATTTGATAGATCTACCTCCATCAAAATAAGAAAGATAAGTACAAAACTACCCACCAAAGAAAAATTACTAAACCACAGACAATAAATTTTAAGGGTGGATGTACATACAAAATTTGCAAATTAAGCTAGTTATTCATTACAAATATTTTTAGAATGAGGACAAGAGACAAAATAAATAATCTACGCCGGTTCTATCCCTACGCCACTGACTGAGAATTATTGTCTGTGGTTTAGTAATTTTTCTTTGGTGGGTAGTTTTGTACTTATCTTTCTTATTTTGATGGAGGTAGATCTATCAAATTTCCTCCATTGTCAGTCATCCGCAGACCACGAACCCTGTAAAGTGTTCGAAACGTCTGAATGAAGTTAATAGTATTTTATGCAATAGTGGTATTATAAGGGGTCTAAAAATGCGAGCGGCGTGAGTTGCGATACGAGCCCGAAGGGCGAGTATCGCAATTGAAGACGTCGCGAGCATTTTTTGAACTAATAATACAACGTTGCATACTATACTTTTTCTACGACTAAGTGGCATAGCATACACAGAACAAATAAAATATCATACATTACGGAACGTCACACATCTATTCCAGTTGTCACCAATAAACACTTAGTATGTATATTTATAAACAAACTAAAATAATATTGTTAGCTCATACATACCTGCACTCCCAAAAGGAGCAGGCAGAACATTAGAAATTATTAATAATAATGAAACAAATCACATTTTTTAGGCACTGCACATTGGCACAAACTACGAGATATGCGAATCGACTTAAATCAAACCTATACAGAACTGGGGGCCGTCCACGAACTTCGAAATTCGCAAAACTCGAGCATCCGTTTCTGTCATTCTAATAATAATCTTGTTGAAGTGACAGAGACAAATGATCGAAACTCAATTTCGAAGTTCGCGGTAGGACTTTCAACTGCTAGCGGAAAGCGGGAAGGTTTTTTTTAATGCAGCTGTCATTGTCTATGGATAAGTTTGCTTTTAAAACCGCGCTTAGTTGCCAGAGGTAAAAATAAGTTACCTATTTTGCATAATATGAAGTTTGTAATTGGTACAAAAATATATTATATCTATCACATTAATCATTTAAAAAACAAAACCTTTCTTTTAAAATTCTATTTTAACCTTATATTATTTTAATTTATAATTATTGTAATAAATAATCTGGTACTAATGTTGGTAGCAGTGTAAAAATTCGAAGATCGGAACAAATTCAATATGGCGTCTATCATAGGTGTGATGTGGCAGTCTGTGGTAGCACGCAGTGCGTTTTTGAGTCTGTTCGGAAAGTGACGACCTCTGGCAGCGAGAGACGCCATATATCTCGCGTGCCTTCTCTTATCGAACGACGCTGCGACATTACGATACCGGCTGAGAGTGCGTTTTTGAGAAATAGACTATAGACTTTTGACAGATGTAATTATGTATATCTTTACAATAGTGTGCGTAGCTATGTAACTAGCAAAAAAAAGGTCAGGAGTAGAAAAAATTAGTTAATATACGCGAGTTTATCCGTTTTCATAGTTTTATTTCATGAGTAATCCTCGCGGTAACCGAAGAAAATATTAGAACTTCTTCATTTTTCGAATTCAAGGACCGCTTTCTAGAGTTTGTGTGGCAAGGGTAGAGTCGTCTATTGTTATTAATTGTCATACAAAGCACTGTACATTTGTACAAGTATGTTGGTTAAAATTGACTTTTCCACGCTATTGAACTCTACTAATCAC
Source organism: Thaumatotibia leucotreta (assembly GCA_025490895.1). Taxonomy (NCBI): domain Eukaryota; kingdom Metazoa; phylum Arthropoda; class Insecta; order Lepidoptera; family Tortricidae; genus Thaumatotibia; species Thaumatotibia leucotreta. The sequence goes on from JALPQI010022113.1 coordinate 12,874, forward strand.
TCCCTTTGTATAACATACATTATTTTATAGATATTTCGATGTTGGTACTATGTTACTGAAAGTTCATCGTAATAGTTGTTAGACTCGGTCGTTCCCTTCCATCCTGTACAATTCTGCCGCCACGGCCGAAGTTCAAAAAAGTTTGCTTCCTCAGCCGCTTGTAAAATCTGCCAAAAATATTTTATTGACACCAAAAAAACAATTTTTTGCTGCCATGCTGCCAATTCTGCCGCCCCTAAAATCTGCCGCTCTAGGCCATGGCCTACTTGGCCTACTGGTAAATCCGGCACTGGTTCTTAGTGTAGTTACCGTATTAAATTACGAATAAACTAGTTGTTGTTATAACTGCGAACCAAATGTTTAAGATTTCTTATCATTGCCAGTAGTATAAATTAAACACCTTACATTTTATTAAAAGTAGCGAAATATATCATTAAAAAAAATATTTATTTCGCTTAATGTTTTGTATTAAAAATTTGTAAAATATTTAAAAATTCTACGTACCGTCAGTGACGGTAAATAAGCATTTTTTATAAGTACTTGAATGATTTTAGATTACCCCCCTCTCGTGATTATTTTTTTGTGGTGGTATCCCATTTGTTTACATTTTTGATCTCCAATTCGATTTCACACCTTAACAACATATATACATATGTATATATGTTGTGTATATATATATATATATAAATGCAATGTACTTGATATACATAAATAAATATTACTTATTATTATTACATCTTACACAAATCGACCTAGTCCCACGGTAAGCTCAATTAAGCCTTGTGATGTTGGTACCAAGCGGCGATATATATAATATTATATGTATAGATACCTACATAATGATGCTTCAATACATAATACAGCCATGATCAAGGACCAAATATTTGTGATAATATACAAATTATGCCCTCCCCGGAATTCGAACCCGGAACCTCCAGCTTTGTAACCAGGGTTACTACCAACTAAACAAAGCAACGGAGGCTGACATTAAACACCATAGTACGGTGAAACCGTACATCATTTTACCCTAAACTCAAATCAAGTAATATCGCTGCATTTTTGGTATGTTGTTTAGACACCATAGGGTAGTAAGTATAAAACCACAATTTGCAAGCAAAAAAAGTTGTGCTAGCTGCGTAGTACGTGAAAAACTGCGAAATTAACGGTATTTTTTTTAGTTTCTGATTTTTATTAATTAATTAGATAGCGGGCCTCCTGCCTTTTGAATTAAGCGTTTTTATTTTCAATTACAACAACATGTTTGCTGACATGATTTTACAAAGTCAAAGTCAAAGTCAAATAATTCTATATTCAAATTGGAATAGCAACAAACTCTTTTGAATCGTCTAGGTATTGAAACTACTTCCGGTTCTAACCCTACACCGCTGATCCAAGAAGAACTGGTAAGAAACTTGGCGGGAATTATTTTTTCAAACAATCATGGTACATCTTACAACTAACATTCATTAAGAAAAAACATAAAATTGATTTTAAATAAATTGAAATATAATAATAATAACAAGAGATGTAAAGTCTCTAAAAAGTCAGAACATTTATAAGTAATAATGTATAGAGAAGTAAAGGTTTCTCTCCGAATAGGTATATAATAATAACATTATATAATGCACGTTTGGAGATGTACAAGGTCTCCAAGCGTAAATTATCGTAATTGAATGTCATGACTTTAACAAACTAATAATTAAATCCTAAATTACTCTCATGGTGTTTTATCATTCATGTAGTCTTGTGTACTATAATAAGCTTTAGATATAAGTTTACGCTTTACAAAATTCTTAAATTTATTGACTGAAAATTCAGTAACATTTACTGGAAGTTTATTATAAAATCTTGCACAATTATCCATGAATAATTTCCTAATTTTATGGAACCGAGTAGCGCGTACTGCGAGCTTATGTTTGTTTCTAGTATAAATATTATGTATGTCACAATTTTTCCTAAAATTGATAATATGTTTATGTACATACATAATATTCTCATAGATGTATTGAGAATACAATGTCATTATATTAATAACCTTAAACTTTTCTTTAAGTGAGTCTCTAGGGCTCATTTTATATATCGCTCGAATAGCCCTCTTCTGCAGAACAAAAATAGTGTTAGTCTCTTAATTGGCAGCACTGCCCCATAATAAAATGCCATACGACATAATGCTATGAAAATAACTAAAATATACTAACCGAGCTGTATCGACGTCAGTTAATTGACGGATCTTGCTCACTGCAAAAGCTGCAGAAATCAGTTTATTCGAGAGATTAGATATGAAAGGACCCCACTGAAGCTTGAGAGTCTAGTGTTATACCAAGTAAGACTGTACTTTCAACTATTTCCAATTCCTCACCTTTCACAAATATACTAGCCTGTTGATGTTTTACGTTACTTGTAACAAATTTAATACATTTAGTTTTTTTCTCATTGAACATTAAGTTATTCATATCAAACCAGTTTACTACTTTAGAAATAGCATTGTTTACATCATTCCAAGCTTGTTGCTGTCGTTTAACTTTAAAAATAAGCGAGGTGTCGTCTGCAAACAATACTATGTCGTGGTGGGTCTCTATGAGATGTGGCAAGTTATTTATGTAGATAAGTAAAAGGAAAGGCCCCAATATAGATCCCTGTGGCACACCCGTTACCCCGGCGATCGCTGTCCATTCACATCAACCCTTTGTATTATACCGCGTAAATAAGATTCCAGTAAATTTAATGCTGATCCTCTAACTCCATTATGGTCTAGCTTCCTGATCAATGTTTCATGACAAACGCAGTCGAAGGCCTTGGACAAATCACAGAAGATACCTAAAGCATCTCGTGATTCCTCCCAGGCATAAAATATTTGTTTAATTAATTCGACACCAGCGTCGGATGTTGAGCGCCCCCGAGTAAAACCAAATTGCTTGTTATGCATTAAATTGTTTACAAGTGCTTAATTAATTGCTATAAAACTATTTTTTCAAAAATTTTGCTGAACGTTGGTAGCACAGATATAGGTCTAAAATTAGTGGGGTCAAAAGTGCTATCGGATTTGTATAAAGGAGTTACTTTACTATGTTTCATAAGATCAGGAAAGTCACCACAATCAACACAATGATTAAATATTACTAGCAATTCAGGTGCTACGATTTCAATAAGGGATTTGACGACATGAACAGAGACCAGAAGTTTTCTTGACATTGATGGATTTAAATGCCTTTATTACATCTGAAATTTGAATATGTTCAAAATTAAAGTCGTTACTACACATAGGGACGTTATCTCTTAATAATACAGTGGCAGATGAAGGTGATGAATTTAAATCCTTACTTCCTTAGTTATGGAGACTGGTATATCGGTGAAAAAGTGCTCAAATTCTGTTGCTACTTCTAAACTTGACTCTATAATTTTGCCATTAATTTTTAATTTAGGATCGTGGAATCTATGCTTTGATCGACCAGTCTCCGCATTAATCACTTTCCAGGTTGATTTAATGATGTCGGAACTATTTTTAATTGTTTGGGACAAATAATCGCGGTTAACCTTATTATAATCAATTTTTTTAGAATATTAGAATATTGTAAGGTAGGCTGGAGATGAGTTGAACGCCAATGTCAACGTTTACATTTATTAGGGTTATACTTATAGGTATAGATACATTAACTGTTCATTCATAACTGGAACTTCCTAACTACGTTAAGTCGTACAGTGGGTGGCAGTGAAGAATTACGGTGTGGGCGTCGCCTTTTATACCCTGCGCTCGGGATTCGTGCGCGCTCGGATATCTTCGGCGGCCTCTTGATGAAATGGACGAATGTGCGAGCGACAAAGTACGCGAGTCCGCGCGCCGCGCGTGTTTCTAAGAAATCTGTATTGTTACAATATTGTTTTCACAAACATGCAATGAAATGTTGTAGTTACGTGCCTAAAAAGCGGCCGGGAAGTACCTCGTTGCCGGCCTAGGCCGGCAAGTGACATTTTTTTAATTTTCATTCGGCATAGGGTTGTGACCTGGCATCTCGGCTTTTAGCCAATAATTATCTGTAAGTGATATTAGTATTTAAAAAAATGATTGGCTAATTGTTGCAGTTATAATGAGGTATTTAATTATATAATTTAAAATATGTACAATAACTACTCAAAATAATATTTAAAAAGCATTATTATACGGTGCGATCCGTCGGCCCCGATCACCGAATGATTAATTGGACCCAACAGACCGAGTCGTCTAATACTGCTTTTTAGAATTAAAAAATGGCGCGTTTCAAACAGGTCGAACTTTTTAAAAAAAATTAGGTGTGTGTGTCGTATTTGATTTTTAAGGCAGTATAGCTTAGTGCATTTGCCTGTTCACAAGGACTTAAAATATTTAAAAAAGTATTTGATTTTTGTTGTGTTTCAAAGACTAGGTTATGCAGTTGACTTATAATAGGGATGATGACTGTTGCTAAAATAAATTATTTAACATTATGCACGACATAATACACGAATAAATTATTACTAAGATGTAGATTGCTGTAATTTTTGTACAGAACTCCTATTTAATAAATTGAAAAGAACTTAAAAGTGTAGGTCATTTGACAGTAAACGTGTCAAACGTGTGTCAAACGTGATGTCACTTTTGAGTATTTCATATAAAATTCCATATTGCTAATCGTTTTGACAGTTCGAAAAAAGATGCTGATTTGATTTGCCAGTCATCATGTCTATTTCTAAGAATGGAGATACATTTTTTTGTTTCATTTCATTGCATGTTTGAGAAAAGCATTATACATACCTCGGCCATGAAGTGACGGGTTGCCGTCCGAATACTATCCGGCCTCGCTTCGCTCGGCCGTCTACATATATTCGGCCGGCAACCAGTCACTTCCCGGCCTCGGTAGTAATGTACTATTATTCTTAGAATATTGTTTGACGTGTTCTTTACCTTTTAATGAAAGAATCTTAAGTGCGCTATATGTATTAGTTCTTAGTAAAACGTCCCACTTTGTCGCTTACGAGGTCGCATAAAGACGAGATTTCCTTGTATCTTCATATGCATAAACTGACAAAGCGGCTTTATGGCAAACGACAAAGTGGGACGTTTCACTAAACTCACTCACATTATGGTCATTATTGCATGTTTTTCGTAGCATAATTAGGTGAGGCGATATTAAGCCGAAAACGTTAGTAAAACTCAAAATAACGCTAGTTTACAAAAAAGAGTACCTTAGAAGTCGTGAATCTGTGAAACTATAAGACCTATTGGTACCTAGTGCATGTTACCTAGTAAATGTATTCATCTTTAAACGCATTTTAACATGTAATGTCAAAAAACGTAAGGTTTTTTTAATAAAAATCAGAAACTAAAAAAATCTTTTAAATTTCACAGTTTTTCACGTACTACATACCTAGCACAACTTTTTTTTGCTTGCAAAATGTGGTTTTATAGTGCCCTATGGTGTCTTAACAATATCCCAAAAATGCAGCAATACTGCATGCTTTATGAGTTTAATATAAAGTTTGACCGTCCTACCATTTACAGTACCACAAACTTATCTGATTCGCTGGCGGCGTCTCTGCTGTTGAGTTTAGTAGGTATATTGCCGCTAATTATTATTTTTCCGGGTTTTAAAGTAAAAATAATGTCATAATGGTGAAAATGAATATTAATTTGCGATTTGTTTTAAGTTTTTCAAAATATTATCAAGTCATTAAATAATATAAAATGAATGTAGTTTCAGTTACGACCAACCAGGTCATATAAATTTGTGGCACTATAGGGCCCGGCCACATGACCTCGGTGCGGCGTCGTAAACGTAAAACGGCGCGGCATCAGGACACTGTACGTTATCGCACCGTGCGAAAATACGACGCGGCGTCGTGCAGTTTAACTGGTTTAACGTTGCTGCACCGGGCAAATACACGTTGTCGCGCCGGGCGCCAGCGCCGTGCAGATTAACGTTGCCGTGCCGTGTTAAGAGTAGATGCATCCAAGTTTTGTCTTTTCTTTGCTTGTGTTGTTTTCAAACCCTGGAAAAATGACTTGGCAGACCTCCTTCCACGCCCTAGTTTTTAAAAATATATTTTTGTAATCGTCAATTGTTTTGTCCCAGAGGACTGAACGTTCTTCTACCATCTATATCCTCAACCATCTTTGAAAAAAATCGATCGTTATCAACGTGCACTTTCCGTGGCAATGGCTATGGTTGACAGAAAAAGTAACAAATATGAAAATGCTAGTTTGTTCCATTACTCGTACCCTCAAAAAAATTGTACTCTCGTTAGGACACACACAAACTTTAGCCTACTTTATTTAAGAAAAATTTTAATGTCATTAATTTATGATACATAATAGTACTTTAAATGACATTTTGCAAAGTCTTTATTTCAATCAAAATTAATATTCTAGTAACTATTTCAAGTGCAGTAAGATCAGTGTTATACAGAGCGGGAATGAGTATTAGTATATGAGAGGACAGACTTTATCAATGCATTTTGATGTCAAAAGAAGTAAAAAATATTATGAGACACATGTCAGTTTTGAACAAAAAAGTTTTTTTTCTTAATTCTTTTTTGTGATTGAGGATAAGATGGTTGAGGATATACATGTATGTAGATGCCGATTTGTTGATTTCTTTGGTAGCAAAACGTTCATCCTCTGGGACAAAACAATTGACGATTACAAAGATACATTTTTTTAAATTAGTGCGTGGAAGGAGGTCTGCCAAGTCATTTTTCCAGGGTTTGAAATCAACACAAGCAAAGAAAAGACAAAACATGGATGCATCTACTCTTAACAAGGCACCGCAACGTTAATCTGCACAGCGCTGGCGCCCGGCGCGACAACGTGTATTTGCCCGGTGCAGCAACGTTAAACCAGTTACTTAAACTGCACGACGCCGCGTTGTATTTTCGCACGGTGCGATAACGTACAATGCCCCGACGCCGCGCCGTTTTATGTTTACGACGCCACACCGTTGTCATGTAGCCGGGCCCTACTGTAGACAGGGTGGAACGGAACGACGATCCTTCGCGCTGCCGACCGTGTCTACCAACCATTACGATGAACTTTTAGTATAGTATCAACATCGAAATATCTCTAAAAATTGATAAATTTTAACACATCTTTTTTATAATAGCCATTTGTGCTCAATTCCTAAAAATATTATTAATAATAGAAATCTATGCACAGCTATAAACAGCTGGTTGAATAAAACCAAGGCCCTGAAGCGTTTTTGACCCTACATTATTTATTATTATTAGGAAAGTGAAACATTCACACGATGGAGCATTTTTTATTGAATTAATCCGTTGTCCGAATTTAATTCCGCATACGTTATTTGGCTGTAGCTACACGAAATCAAAACCAAATTGGACCTCCCTGGAGTTTGACCACATCCCACACTACAAGCATCGCATACACACGCCTAAAGATTGGGAGAAATTGGAGGTAAGGTCTAATGTTTGGAACCCTTATAGGAATCGCCTATTTACGGAATAAGGCATCTTAAAGCCAAGCAAAAACGCTGGGCTCTATTTCAGCATAGTGACAGGTGTGACAATTCTAAAAATTACTATTTCTCCTAATGTCAACATCCATAGACTATAGTTAGGTGTTAGGTACCGGTTACCATCCGAAGGGCCATGTGTTTGTTAGCCACCAAAGTAAAATGTATTGCAAGAACATTACGATGGCATAAACACAAAAATGCTCAAGGCCTGCGCAGATGGTATTAGTGAACCGTTAAGTTATTTAATCAATACGTATGTCATTTACGGAAGGATCATTTCCAGAGGACCTTAACTTATCTATCGTCAAACCAATACTTAAAAAAGGAGATCCCACAGAGGTCAATAACTATAGGCCAATTACTCTTATTCCTATGCTGAGTAAGGTATTCGAAAAAGTAATGTATATAAGGATTAACAAATTTGCTATAAAAAACAATATCTTGATACCCGAACAGTATGGATTCCGTAAAAATAGTTCGACATCTCTACTACCTTCCCTCCTTTGAGTGCTTTTACCAGTTTTACCTCATCAAATGCGTAACTGAATGTGTCGATAAAAAAATACCAGCAGCGACCCTGTTTCTTGATATGTCAAAAGCATTTGACTTGGTAAATCACAAAATACTGCTACATAAAATGGAAAAGTACGGTATACGGGGTAAAGCCGGAGATTGGTTGCCAAGTTATCTTAGCGATAGAAAACAGTGTGTAAAAATTGCAAATGCCGTTAGCAACAGGAAAACACCAATTTTAAAGTCATATTTATCTTACTATAGACATAATAACGTTAACAACGTTAACAAAGCAGCAGTCGACATGTTTTACAGCATTGTATACGGGTTGTTCGATCAAGTATTTTTAAGGAAACATATGATATCAAAAAACGTAATCTAAAGGAACGCGATCTAAAGGTCATTCACGCTGCTATCCGGTTTGGTTTAGTAAAAACATTGTTAGCGATATCAAGCGTAAGGCCAAACTTCACAAGCAATGGAAAGTCACCAATGATAGCACAGTATATAATCGATTTGCTGAATTGCGTGCCGATATATAGCGTCGAGTCAGCAATGCTTCCAATCAATATGTCGGATAGCCTGCAAGCCGAAATATGCCACGATCCCCGCGCTTTTTGGAAGCATGTAAGCAGTCTGAAGTCGAAGGGTGGTTTTGAGTCGCGAGTAAGTTATGATGGGCGGGAACACGTTGGAAAGGAGGCAGCTGATGCGTTTGCAAAGTTCTCTTCGAGCGTGTTCTTACCTGATCATTGATCAACCATCACTAGACTATAATGCCGTGCAATTATCTTTTCTTGCTATACATCAATGACCTTCCTAGTGTCTCAGATGACGAATATATTTTGTTCGCCGATGATACGACGGTGATTGTTAAGGCTGATCAAGGTTCAACCCACTTGAAGGCAAAATTACATTAACGCCGTCCAAAATACTTGATTGGTTATCTAATAACAAGTTAATGATTAATGTGTCTAAGACACAAATTATTCAATTTAAAACATGTAAGGCTAATCTAGTGCCGCTTACTATAGAATCTATGAACCAAAAAATTTAAGACGTTAATGTAATTACCTTTTTGGGCATACGGATAGACCATTTATTAAATTGGAAAA
>JALPQI010022114.1:0-17741 GCA_025490895.1 Thaumatotibia leucotreta
ATATATATATATATATATATATACTATATCTATATATATATATATATCTATATATATATATACTAATATAAATAGATATATATATATATATATATATCTATTTATATTAGTATATGTACGTTTATTATATCTACTTATATGTGTGTATTTATTAACGTGTCGTAATTGATAAACTTGTTTAGGTATTTATTTTCCTTATTTCATGTCTTGCATCACCTACTGTTTTTTTTACTGGTTGCATTGTTTCATTGCCCAAAGGTTGTCTGGAAGAGATCGCTCTTTAGCGATAAGACCGCCTGTTGTGTTACCTCTACCTTTAAGATTCGAGTTTTTTGTTATCTTCTTTTTTATGTTACGAGGTGTGCAATAAAGAGTATTGTATTGTATTGTAAGTAGGTACTTATCTGTACCAAGTGGCAAATATTCCGCGCTTGCCTTGCGCGCCTGTTTATACATAATAATATACATGTATAATATACATGTATAATATACATGTAGTTACCGCGCTAGCCAGGAGGATATCTGGGTCACGTTTTATAAAATTACAATTTTGCAGTTTGCCTCTCTTTCTAGCCAATATGTGCGTGCGTTAGAGAGGCAAACAGCGAAATTGATGTAACGTTATAAAACCCGACCCTGTCGCACCAAATATAGGGTGGTAACACCTATGAAATTGGCGTTTCTGATCAAAGACTTTAGTTGGACTCCTTTATTATGTAAAGAGTAACTTAGACATTTTTTGTTTTCAATAGTGCACTGTAACAAAGGTTTTATCACACTAATAATAGTTTTTTTTTAAGTAATATTCAATAATAAAAGCAACCAATATGCATGCTGCCGGTCGGTTCATATGTTTCGAATAGATATACAATGGTCGGTTCATATGTTTCGAATAGATTACTCAAATATACTCTCCACTGTACACGGTATGTTTGCCTATCTTTTGCTTCATATAGACGACTCCTTTGCTCAAAGGTTAACTGGAAGAGATCCCTTACAGGGATAAGTTCGCCTTTGTACCTGTCAAATTCTTTGTAAAAATTTGTATTTTTGCCTGTATTTTGTGTACAATAAAGAATTTACATACATACATACAATATACAAGTATGGTAATACCTTGTTTTATGAAATAGAGATGAACAAAGCACGCTTTAAAAGTGTCTAATAAATTACCAGTAAAGGTGCGTTTAAACCAAAAGAGCATTCGCTGTTCTAGCGCCCGTTCTACGAAATCAACCAATCACGTTTTGTGTACCGATCGCATTTCGTAGAGTGGGAGGTTAGAACAGCGAATGCTCTTTTAGTTTGAACGCACCTTAAGGTCATTTTGGGCCCAAATTCTCTTCGTTGTCTTATTTTGTGTCCCTAAAAAACGTGACGCAGTGATGATTTTTGTATGAGATGATGTTTTGTTTTCAATTTCTATGTATGGATTAAAATCTAGCGTAAAAAATAAATACAAGTGCACCGGATTTTTTTTATATATCGAGTAGAAACAGCAACTAAAAGCGTGACAGAGTGGTATGAAACAAGACAACGCAAAGAATTTTGACCCTTTTTTTTAATTTGGTTTATTTTGATTTAGACATCAAAGAATTACACATAAAATTCTTTGTATGAAAAATAGGTTTGTGTTTTAGCCTATAACAGCCCGCTGCTGGACGTAGATCTCTCCTATTAACTATACGTATTATAGATGCATTAGAGGGTAAATGCCCATAATTGTCACGCTGGGCAAGCGGGTTGGCCATCGCAGTAATGTGTCCACTATGATGACGCTGCTGCCCATCATCAATCTTGTCAAAGAATTGTCAGTGATACTTCAATCCCCTAATCGGCTCTTACGACACCCGCGGGAGGAGTTGGGTGTGGTGACAAAATGTATTCTTACTGCCGTCAGTACACGGCATCAACGGCGGTTTCATTTTAGCTGCTGTTAATTACTGTGGGTCACCGAGTGGACAACTTTTGTTAATGAATTCGACTCATGATGACCGCGCGACGTCAATGTCTTTTTGTTCATAGAAGGATCCATAAAGTATCGTATAATTTAATTTAAGGTCATAATTGGCTATGTAAAGGTTTCTGAAGGTATGAATATTATATAATATTTCCCTGATAGCCGTCGTCTTAAGGTTCAAGAAATAAGTTCATTAACGATGCATCAGTTATCAGTAAAAATTTCATGTTGATTACAAACAACCAGGACCGTCCGATAGTAAGCGGTAACCGTAGCCTACGGAGGCCTCACGTCACAGGCCTCCGGCCTCCGGTCCTGGTTGTTTGCAATCAACATAAAATTATTACTGATACTTGCATCGTTAATGAACTTATGTTTACTTTCAGAAAGTCGTGAATCGTCACAAGGCTTAGAACAATTTTTCGGTAGCTCTTATGACACGAGGTCCGGCCCGTCTCGGAATTTCGCTACAATTTGTCGTGTTTTTTGTGACATTGTAATTTTGTTTCGCAAAAAAGTAGGTGGCAAACAACTACAATACCCCGTCCGATGGTAAGTGGAAACAGTAGACTATTGACGCTTCCAATGAGAGAAACAGTAATTATACACTACAATTACTAGGTCCCTATTTCACGGAGGTGACAGGTGCGACGCCTACACAGCTACACACACACACATAGACATGGGGGCGTGGCCAGTCTATCGTGGGCCGGATTATACACAATCCTATCCTATGGACTAATTCGATAAGTGAGTATACACTAAAGAGAGCGGATTTCAGGTAGCGATTTAAAGATTAATATGGATATGACTGTAATACATTTATTATTATTTCTACGCACAAAAATGTATTGGGGCCATAAAAGTAAACCTATTTATCGATTCTTTTGTGAATATTAGGCAAAATTTATGATGGTTAATAAATAAATAAATAATATATTAACCTTTTTAGTAACTGTCTGAAATTATTCCCTTGGGTTGAAAACATCCTTAAAAAAAACCGGCCAAGTGCGAGTAGGACTCGCGCGCGAAGGGTTCCGTACCATTATCAATTTATCATTAAACAAATACAGTTAAATCAACCTACCTCAAAAACTATAGGAGATAATTTATTCAAACTAAAAATTGTTGATAGAGTTTATTATTGTGCGTAACATATATTTTTTTTAGAATTTTATATTGCGTAGTTTAAAAAATAGAGGGGGGGGGAGGGGGACACATTTTTCAGACTTTGAGAGCTGATATCTCGAAAACGATTTGCTTAAATAAAAATGAGATTTATAAACCTTCATATGATTTTCAAAGACCTTTCTATTGATACCCCACGCGCTTATTTACAACTAAAAAAAAATTTCTATCCCTCAGTTTTGTGTATGGAGGGCCCCCACCCTAATGGTTTTTTTTTACAAAATAATATCATAATCCTGTAGCGGTTCATACAATACATATCTTAACCAAATTTTATTACTGTAGCATTTATAGTTTCCGAGTAAATCGGCTGTGACAGACGGACAGACGGACAGACGGACAGACGGACATGACGAATCTATAAGGGTTCCGTTTTTGCCATTTTGGCTACGGAACCCTAAAAATATAGAATGTCAAAGGAGAAAAAAAACTGAAATAGTTATTTAGTATTATTCACATCAATCATATTTGATGCAAAGTTTATGCAATTTGACTATGTTTAAAATTGCTGGAATAATTAAACATAAAGTATTAAAATTCCTTCAAGACAGAACGAACAATGAGTTATTTTTTCATGAAAAAGTAAGACGTAGGTAGTAGAAGAGGCCTCACTCATCCATAAGAGTTTTGGTGTTGTAAAATAGGCCCTCGCTACTTACGAATTTCTTGTTTTAGATGACAATTTGCAAACAATGGTTTTTTGAACTGGTATTGCCAAGAAATTTAAGTATAAAACTGTTTTTACAATCGTTACCACCGTAGACGGTAAACATAATGGATGAAGATGTATTTTTCGACGGCGTGTGCTTGAAATGCAATCTACAATAAGTGAGTACCATTATTGCATTACTTCGTTTGTGAGGAAGAACTAATAAACAACCTCGAACTAAATGAATGTGAGCATTGTGGAAACGAATTATTTTCAGTTTTGTTTTCTTTGGGTCGTAATAAAACTTTTTACTGTTCAATATGCAAAAGAAATATTAAAAAAGAAGATCTTAAATAAATAAAATGATTTAAAAATGACTAAACATTTTTTATTTATTATTTATTTATTCATAACCATCATAAATTTTGCTTAATATTCACAAAACCATCGATAAATAGTTTTACTTTTATGGCCCAATACATTTTTTGTGTCTAGTAAAAATAATAATAAATTTATGACGGTCATATCCATATTAATCTTTAAATCGCTACCTGAAATCCGCTCTCTAAATCGCAGCTGTCAGTCACATGGCAAATTAGTCCGCAGGAGTGTGGATTATAGTATAGACTACCTGGCTCTGTTTAATCAATACAGTTAAACAGTGCGCGATATACTGCCGCCTCACTTTCGCGCCAGCCGTGTAAGTAAGGAGTGAGGAGATAAGCCCGGAAAATGAACGGAGAGACGATGGGGCGTGGCCAGCCGGCCATTCCACTGTCTCTGTCGCTCATATCACGCTTCAATTGGAATAACAGAGACAAAGGATCTCCCCAAATCTATAGATGCGATTTCGGCTAAATCCGTTTATAAAACAGGCCAAGAGCATGTAGGGCCATGCTCAGTGTAGGATTTCGGAGTTATTAGAAAACAGTTGGACAGATTATGTTGGTTCATGATTTTTCTTAAGTACCTATTATTTGGAACAACGGATCAAAAACTAGATGGGAGGGGGACACTTTTTTTACTCTAGTGCGGTTGTCTACGAAAATAATTTACTACAGAACCCTACAAACCTTTATTACCTACAACGCAGTGAAACTTTTAACAGTGACCATTTTCTAATAAAATGCTACATACAATAAACATACATGCTAAAACACAATATTACAAGTAAACAGTAATTGAGTTATACTGATAACCACGAACCAAATGTTTAAGACTTCTTATCACTGCCAACGGTATAAATTAAAACACCTTAGGTACGTGTTTTAAAACAAGTCGTATTATGATAAAAAAATAGTACCTATTTGCTTTTAAAATTAATAAAATATTTTAAACTACTCGTACGATAGGTATTGTATTGGGTTTACCTATAATATTAGCGTTTTTGGTCATAGACTTTGATTCCTAATTTGAATACCTTATCTAAAGAGAAACTTACATAATATTCTTTAATGGTTTCAACAGTGCACTGGGTAACAAAGGTTTTTTCATACCTACTAATAACAGTTTTTGCCATTAAATAATATTCAAAAATAAGCTTTGAAAACAATTCCTTTCCAATTCTCCTTTAATTTTATTTATATTAGTATTAAAAGCAGAAAGGGAAGCGTTCGCCCAGCAGTGGGACGCTTTATTAGACTATAGATTAAATTAGAAGATGTGTCCCACTATGCTGGATTATGCTGGAGTAGAAGGCAGCATTACCATATCTCTTATGAGGGTTATTGAACAGATACTTCAGACCTTCGATTTTTGACGATCAAAATAAATGAAGCGGCCTACCAATTGGATTTTTTTTGTAAAGTCGGTAATATGTCGATGTCGACCTATAATAGTTCGGTTGTTAAATTTAATGTAATATCCTAGCTTTTATAGTTGTAAATGAAGCTATTCCTTCATTCAACCTATTTACTTCATTGTCTGGCACGTTATATTTTTCATGTTATAGTTTTCCATTTACGTGGCTATTAAACCCTAACTCTGTAACTCTGTACCAAATTTCAGCTAGCTGTAGGTAGTAGGTAGCCTACTTTCACGGAAAAAAGTTTTATTAGAACATCGACAGCCGAAGTTTTAATGTAATTTCATACGATATTATGCCACGGTGTTTTTTTAGGGTTCCGTAGCCAAAATGGCAAAAATGGAACCCTTATAGATTTGTCATGTCCGTCTGTCCGTCTGTCACAGCCGATTTACTCGGAAACTGTAAATGCTACAGTAACGAAATAATATGGTAAGGATATCTGTTGTATGAACCGCTACAGGATTATGATACTAAATTGTAAAAAAAACCATTGGGGCCCCTCCCCCTCCATACATGTAACTGAGGGATAGAAATTTTTTTTTCGTTGTATATAAGCGTGTGGGGTTAATAGAAAGGTCTTTGAAAATGATATGAAGGTAATATACATCTCATTTTTATTTTAGTAAAAGTTTTCGAGATATTAGCTCTCAAAGTCTGAAAAATATGTCCTCCCCCTCTATTTTTTAAACTTCGCTATATAAAATTCTAAAAAAAATATATGTTATGCACATTAATAAACTCTATCAAAGATTTTTGGTTTGAACAAATTATCTCCTATAGTTTTTGAGGTAGGTTGATTTAACTGTATTTTTTTAATAATAAAATCTCGCACGGTTTTTTAAACAGGACCTATCCAATAATACCCCACACTATAGGATAACAGCAAATAAAAAAAATCATCCCCACTTCACCAGTTTGAGAGGTACCTGAAAAAAAAATATGTTCAAGTTTTTATTATAACATTTTGCTAGCTGATTAATATGTATACATGTACCAAATCGCAGGTTTCTAGTATTAACGGCCACTGAGCTATGCTGCGGACAGGGACATACGGACAGACGGGCATGGCGAAACTATAAGGGTTCCGTTTTTGCAATATTGGCTACGGAACCCTAAAAAGGCGTGAAGTAAATTTGGTTGGCAGCGTCCTACGATACAAAACAACGGATTTAGCGTACAGTGGGGTATCTGCTCCTACTTATTCTATGGTTACACGTAGGTAAAGGTTAATACAAACAAACGATAAAATGTGCATTTAAGTTGATTTACAGAGGAAGTGATTTCTTAGTTATTAGTATAATTCGCTAAATAAACTATGACCTTTTTTACGTACCTATAGGTATATAATTATTGTTAAGTAAGTAAAGTAGACTTATCTACGTTTGACTGACATTCGCATAAAACGAACCACTTCCATTTTCATCGACCATTGTCTATTCAGTGAGTTCTTATAGCAAACCTATTTTAGTACTCTGACCCATCATATATATTATATAATATTTTTTGGAAATTTATTTTGAAAATGAAATAATTGTTTATTCAGACACGAATCTTAGAACCTTGATAACAACTTCCGCCAAACCAGAGTATGGTTTGTTGGCAGACGAGGCTCCAAATGACATTAGGTAAATTCGTCGTTACTATTATTTACTTTAATAAACGTGTATCACCCCAGCATGATTATGTATTTATACAAATGGGCCCACGCTACATGGACGCAGTTTAGTGAAAAGGATCCAAACTCTGCAATTTGTCACTGAAATAAATGACTTTTCCTTTTCTTTTCATACATGTGCATCTGCTTAGTACTCCGCCGCCAACTGTTACTGTCATAGATAAAGTTATACATACACTTTGAATAATTAAATTAATATCTTGGAACATTTTACACAAATCGACCTAATCCCACGGCCCACGGTAAGCTCAAATTAAGACTTGTGATGTGGGTACCAGGCGACGATATACAGAGTGTAGGTAATCGTTAAGTGTAGGCGATAATTCCGTAAATATAACAGTAAAAGTCGAGTAAAACCTAACGTTACCGATACTTGTAAACTCATGGTACGGCTACGGATATCAGAAATTTTCCAGTTGATATCGAAAGTGCGTTACTCAGTGAGTAAAATTACATTCATAACTTTTTTTATAAAAGTATTATTTATAATATTCAAATTATTAAGTAAAACGCAACCTTACATTTATAGTTGCAGATTTGTAAGTTCTTGTGACAATTGTAATTTTGCTTCGCATAAAAGTTGTTCTTTACTGCTGATTTATTAAAGTTCCAGCGCTATATTTTATGTTGGTGCCAAACAAACGCACGGCTCATCCAATCGTAAGCGGTTACTGTAGCCTATAGATGCCCCCGATTGGAGAAACAGTAAATTTACAATTGTATTACCTGTCAACGTGGGGAAAAACCAAAAAGGGGCCTGTAGTCGTAACATGTCATGAGCTGCCGCGGCGTTATTAACGCGCATTTTACTTTCTAATTTCTATCCGGCTCGCTCGCGCCAATACGCGGGATGGATAATATAATAATAATATAATAACATTTATTTCTCATAGAAGTAAGTCCGCGCTCATGTTAGGCACAATGGACTAGACGCGTGAAAATACCGGATTTTAGAGTTTAAAACCCGGACTACAAATGTCACTAATGTAATGCTTGGAATAACAGAGACAAAAGAAAGATCTTCCTTTTTAGATGTTCGCATCGGGCTCTCTAAAATAGCATGCTTACACAACCAGGAATGCACATCGATCATCGAATTTCGGAAGGAAATTTACTCTTGAATGCTTCATCAACATTATGGTATAAGCACTAAGCAGTAATACAAAAAAATCTAGTTTCCACCTTTTATTAATCAACATCCTCGCAAAACAAGCTCTCTAAGAACTGTGTTTTTGGATACGAAACAATAATTTGCCAGTCAAGTGGCATTAATCTATAACTATATATCGGCGGCGGCGGGAGGCACTTAGCCTCGCTCGCTATACTTACATAAATCAAAAGGCCTTAGAAAACATACTTACATTTTACAGCATCTGTCTCCGTCACTCCGTCTTCGTTGGTGTGACAGAGACAAAATAAATGCTTTCGATTATCTAAGTTCGCGGTGGGCCACCACTGCCAACAGGTGCCTATCTACGAGTATAGTTATCGATTTAAACACAACAGAATTTTTTCTGAACAGTTTAGAAATGAGCCCGTATATATGACGTAAGGTTATCGAAAAAATGGTGAGCCTCAAATTAATAAGGATTAATCAATAGCTATCTAAATATGTTCATTTTTAGAAATTGATAACTACGTATAGTCTGCGAGATAAGATTCACCATTTTTGCGCTATACTGAACGTCATACATAATTATAAGCCTCATTTTTTCTAAACTGTTCATTCTTAAAAATCGACAACTACTTATGTACCTATACCTGTTGGCAGTGGAGGCCCACCGCGAACTTAGATAATCGAAAGTATTTATTTTGTCTCTGTCCCACCAACGATGACGTCATTGGAGTGACGGAGCGGAGACATGCTACAAAATGTATGCGTTTCAAAGGCCTTCTGATTCCTATTCGCAAGCTAGGGGTTCTTAAGGTGTTCTCCTTAAGGTGGATTTAGACAAAACGAGCGAATGCTCATTCTATCCCCCACTCTACGAAATTCGTTCGTTACACAAAACGTGCTTCGTCAAAATTCGTTGATTTCGTCGAGTGGGGGATAGAATGAGCATTCGCTCGTTTGGTCTAAATTCACCTTAAGGAGAACACCTTAGGAATCTTTGGTAGTTTTTTTGACGTGTATTGGAATTTAAATACGTTATTATAGACTTATAAACAGATACGTATATGAAGTTGAGGGATATCATATAAATATTATAAGTATCATATGTCATAAAAATAAACTTATACTTATTTAAATAAAACTTAATCACAATATAACACACAAAATACTCACAATTGTAGGCATCACCATTGAATTTTATTGTGTTGAAAATATAGAATGAAACTGGGTGAATATCTGAGCGTTTCAACCGCCTAATTTTGGTGGCATATTTTTTGCCGAAGTTTCTATTCGTTACAATGTGCTACTTTGTCATTTGAAGGAGGCACGGTACCTTATACAAATGACAAAGTATAACTTTGAGACGTTAAGAAACTTCGGCAAAAATGATGCCACCAAAATTAGTCGGTTGAAACGCTCAGATATTCACCCAACTGCGTTTTCATAAGTCACCTGGATGCTTAGCCAAGCTGCCAATCGCTAACGCTTAGTAGCATATCGTAGTTTTCTCTCTCTGTCACTCTTCCATATTAGTGCGACAAAGACAGTTAGCTGCCTTTCGCTTACGATTGATGATTAAGCGTTAGCGATGGACAACTTGTCTAAGCACCGTAGCTGTAGTTGACAGCACTTTCCGATACAACGACAACGAAATGTTTTTTTTTTCACTTCAAATGAATTAAACACCGATCTAATTGCAGTTGTACGTTGTACCAATGTAACAAAAACATAAAACATAGATACCTAATGAACTTTCGTCTCGAACGAACCGAGAGCTGCCGAGTGTTTGCCAAAGATTACCGAAAGCGAGAATTGAAAAACTTTTATGAAAATTTCTTTAGCGGATTGTGAGTTAAATACAAAACGAAAATGATAAATTTTATGCTCTTGTTCTATTCTCATGCCTAGACAAAAGATTTTAATAGTTTTTCTTTCGATACATGCGTTGTATTCGAGAAACGTGTCAAGAAAGTTTTTAAAATTTGGTAAGGCGCCATCTCGTTTTTTGCCTCATTTTTTTCCTTTTCTGGCATTTTAAATGTTATTATATGTCCAGCCAATGACCAAGTCGCTAATATTTGTGATAAACACACAATTAAATCTCGCCGGGAGTCGAACCCGGAGCCTCCAGCTTCGTAGGCAGGATCACTTCACTACCGACTGAGCTACGGAGGCTATATTGTTAAAACAAGCATACCATCCTTCAGTTGAACGCAAAAAAAGTAAACAAATATGTCTGACTTTTAGCATTGACACAAATCGTGAAACACCGTCGCATCAATAATTTTAACAAAAAATGTATGTGAACTTCAGGCACCAATTTCACCACGCTCACAAGTGCTACAATTGTAACTTTACTGTTTCTCCAATCGGGGGCGTATAGGCTCCAGTTACCGCTTACCATCAGAAGGGCCGTGCGTTTGTTTGCCACTAACATAAAATGTAGTGCAGAAATTTTAGTAAATCAGCAGTAAATCACTACTTTTTTGCGAAGCATAATTACAATTGTCACAAAAACACGACAATTATAGCGAAATTCCGACATAAGCCGAACCTCATGTCAAGATTTCATGAAAAGTGTACTAAGCCTTACTACAATTGTCACGGGTTTCGGAAAATAAAAAGTAGTTCATTAACGATGTAATAACGTTATTAGTAATAATATTATGTCGGTGGCAAACAAGCACATGGACTATCCGATAGTAAGCTGTAGCCGTAGCCTACGGAGGCCTGTGACGTCAGTAACAGTGATATTTCACAATTGGACTGTCACACTTGTAATTATGGTGAAATAGGCCACAGGCTTAAGGTTTTAAATTGGTGATTAAAGCCAATATTGTGTTCTGCAAGAGCGTGATTACGAAATAATTGAAGTTTTTTAACTTTCAACTGACTGACGTGTCCTCCTGCCATCTAGACAATAAAATTTGCCAGTGAATTTTGAATTTACTGTGTAGGAAATAGAACGGAATTTCTTCTGGGCGGCAGGAGGTTAAAGAACAGCTATACTTCGTTTTATTTAAGATTAGAATTATCTGTCAAACGGGTGAACAAAGAAGCAGTGGTCGTAAACCTTCCTTCTTCGATTTCGGCCGATACCACTGAATTTCTCGGAACGTATATACATATCATTTGATATTTACCGATAGCTGAACGCATAGTTTTCACATTTATTATTAATTTGTTGGCAAAACTGTATTTAAAAAAAAGTTATGTGTTTTATAAGCAAAATGGCGGCAATTTAAAAAAAGATATACAGTGTGTGGCCTACAACCGGGGTGAAAATTTAAACGCTGCATTAATAAGCTGATCCACAATCATTTCCACATATTGTAATTAAAAAAAAAATTTTTTTTTGTAATTTTTTGTTCATGTATTTTTCATTAATATGGATTAATTTACTTGAATTAAAAGTTATCATTAACTTATTATTTTTAAATCATTGAAAACTGTACAATTTTTTTTTAAACCTTAGCAAATTAGTGTAAAAATAAAAACAAAATTATTGTTATGACTTCGTACCTGGTATACTATCAAGATGTCTTGCGACTGACAAGCTACGACATCGTGATGCCAAGATCCAGTACTAAAGGTCCATAGCTTTGAATGACAATATCTCCAAACTTAACCACTTTGAAACACTAAGACCTTTACAGGATTATTGCCGATAGTCTAAGGAGTCACTCATTTCATTTTTCTCCCGTGTTAAGGGCCACACACTGTATATTGAAAGTTTTCGTTTAGTGTTTGGCGGTTTTTAACAAAGTATTTTTTTTATTTGTAACTAATATCGTACCGATTTTACATTTACTGAATTTGCATATTTAATCTGGCTTACATTATGCACTCCCAATACTTTTAAAAGTCATGCATTTAAGGATTAAAACTATCGGTATAAAAGCGGACATGGTGTCATAAAGACTGAGCAGATAACAATACTAAGACAACCCTACGCATCGGCAACGTCGTTTAGTATTGTCGCCATTATAGGCGGTCTGGGACGCTTTAATGTAGTTTGAATTTGGTAACAAATTAGAAAATAAAACTCAGATGACATACATAGTTTTATTCACTGTCAGTGGAAGAGTCCGAGGACTCAGAACCACCAACGTTTATAATAATTTTTTCCACAGTGTTATCTATTACATAATCTAATTTCATTTAAAAAAATATATTGTTTTAAAATGTTATATACCGTAGCCAACGATATGCCAGCAGTCTCAGCAGTCTTTTTCACACGTTCCGATTTAGTGGGATATTCCTTTCTATGGCACATTTCTTAATTTGTAAATATTCACCACCATCCGCTTTTCAGTGGTAGTCACAGGAATTTGCTTTCATCCATTTTAAATGTGCACCAACAAACAAAATATCTAAATAGATCAACAATTAATAACGAAATTGAACAAAAACGATAACAACAATCTTTAAGTAAGCTAACAGCAATATAAATCGGATCTATATCTGGATCCCTAACGTTTTTTGACCTATTTTTACATTCACTAACGTTTTATGTCCGAATGATCATTGGTCTTAACGCTCATATGCCATATTTTTAATTTTCCTAATATCGTATGGATGATTTTTATTTTCCCTAATGCGTTATATCCTAATTATCATTTTCCATATCAATTATTCATCCTAACGTTATATGCAATAATAGTCATGTATCATAATTGTCAGTACCTAAGCCTAATGATCGATAATCCTAATAATCGTATTTCCTAACTCTGTATGGCCTATTGCATTTTATCCTATATCTGTAAGCTGCTGACCTGACGGGTCAGAGTATAGCAAAGGGGGCGCGGGAAATTTTTTGATGGGGGTGGTGTCATTATAACACGTATTTTTTTATGCTATCGTATAGAGGACGCCAAAATAAGCATGTTTTGTATGGACAACTTGTCTAACTTTATAATTACCAAGATATCCAAAACCAAATTTTGGGTCTATATCGGGTGGCATAATGTTTTTATTTCGAAAAATTTGTCGCATAACAACTTTACGCCGAAAAATGAATGGCATAAACATTGTTGCGCATATTTTTGCTATGCCGAAATTGTTAATCCTAACTTGGTTGTTCCTAAATATTGTTTGTCCTAATGATTTTCGTGTCTAATGTATATGTATCGAAAAATTATTGTGCATAATGGTGATGTTCCTACTATTTAATGTACTAATAGTGATTACCTACCTTTAACTAGCTTTAAAAATATTTTTTTATTCCTTATACTTAACTATTACTAAATAATTCGCCTTGTTGTCCCAAGAATTTAAGTGAGCAATTTTGACCTGGGAACCGGTCGACGAAGCCCCGCTGCGCGGGGCTTCTATTTCCGCTCTAAGGGATAAAAGGTACCTAACGAACCTATCCAGGTTAAGGTAGGGGATGTTCAGAATATTTCTTTTTTAATGCGGGGGGCTTCGCCCCCCCGAGCCCCCCTGGTGGGGGGCTTCGCCCCCCCCCCGTCCCCCCCTTTTTTGGCTTTGTAAGTATGAGGATGTGTAAACAATTGATTAAAAATACTTAAGTATTTAAAGACTACGCCATTCACTCCGCCCTATTTTCGAAACCTAACCAATCCATGTCGGTTTTACCCTGGTTTATTACTTGAACATTTTTTTTAACCATTCACCCTGTTGTTCAATGTTTTGCATGTTGTTATTAAAATGCCTTTTTGAATGAAATTTTGGACATGATAAAAGTAGGCGCAGTGAAAATTGACAGTTCGAGTAGTAGGGAAAACAATATTTATAACAATGAACATTAGGATTATTATGCTTTAGGTCATTCGACATTCGAGTAATCAATATTAGAATAAATATGTTGTAGGTATTTTAAACGTGTATGCGCAAAATTAAGTAGGCTAAACAAGTAGTATGGCATGTAACATTATGCCATACATTCTCGGCCAAAAAATTTTAGGACAATCGACGTTATGCGACACGACAGGCACCCCCAAATTTTATTTAGGAGCCAATATCTCTCTAAAATTTAAAAAGAAATTGTGTAACCATTACCGACATTATGATTAAATATTGTTAGGTATGGCTATTGATCGCTAGGGCTTCTGTCTCTTAGGACAACAACATTTAGGCTAAATGACATGAGGTGAAACGTTATTAGGGATTTCGAAGAATATGGAAAATAACATTAGGGTTTTTAACAGTTATGGTAAAAAATTATTTGGGCAAGTGAGTTTTAGGACAATCATTACATTATGGAAAATGAGTGTTATTGCAACTGATCGATAGGGCTAATGCCCATTAGTGCAAAACAGTTCGGGCAAGTGATTTTAGGACAAACGATGTTAGGGATCTCGAGGGAGACCCATATAAAACACAACCGACTTAACCGACAACAATATGGAGTCGAATGACAGACAGTGACATTTTAAAATTGTGTGAGAACTCTGCCTCTTTAGGTTTTTTAATGTACAACCTTTCCATGAAAAATTGCAAACGAAATTTATTAAAATTATTATCTTTTCATCTTAGAATATAAATTAACTAACATTATGTTTCTTATCTGTGCACAACACTGAGTAATGTGTAGTAATAAATTCGTGATATTTAATAACTCGTATTTACTGTTCGATCCGCAGAATTTGCCTGTAAAAAAACCTTATATCTCGTTCTGCAAAGGTCTTTCTAATGCTAAAAAAAACGAAGTATAGTTCTCCTGCACGCATTTTCATTCTATCTACCTACTGTAGCAGGTAGCAGGCCATAAGATAAGATAGCTTATTAGTTCTGGCATGGACGATGAGATGGCGGTATATCGAGACAGGACGTTACCAACAGTCCGCACCATCTATCGTTGAGGCACGGGACTACATCATCTGCACCACGTTCACCGAGACAGCGCGTTACACTACGCAGCGCCAGCATGTAACAGTGGCGCCGCGCACCGGTAGATGGCGGGGCACAACTGTGTAATAGACACGTAACAGACTTTTAAATTTAATGCTGCCTACCATGAGTTTAACGGCGTTTGACCTACGTTAAAATGCAACCTAATTGAAAAGCGGCCAAGATAGTACTTTGCTTGAAAAACATCAGTTACATCACATATATAGATCATCTCATCTATGACAGTTTGGAAGGGCAGGAACAGGATGATAAGTAATTAACCTTAGCCATTTAAAAAGTTGGAATAAAAAAAACCTGCCTTATTTTTATTTTTTTTATTTATTTTTACATATATTATTTGGAGAACCAACGGCTAAAAAAACAATAATAAAATTTAAACTGGAAACAGGAAGCCAATTATAGGGACTCACAGATAGTTCCACGATAACAAAACAGGTAATACTCACGAACTCACAGGCCCGCTCTTCTAAACCAAACTCAAGATACAAATTAAAGTAAATTTATCTCCTCAACATCCCATCTTTCCGCAAAAACCCTTAGTACGGTGTTGGGGCTTTTTCTCTCTCAGTCCACCAGCAAAGCTCAACCCCCGCCTCCAGCTTTTTTTACTCGACCATAAGTCTTCATTCATAAAAACGGGTAGCTACTAGCTAAGTCATAACCCTTTTTTTGTTTTATTGTAATTTTTTGCAGTATAATTCTCACTGCTGTTTTGTTAAGTACGAACTCGGCGACGTCACAAACCGCTACACATTCATCCACATTGTAGATATAATGTGGGCCAAAATACTTTTTTAATGCCTAAAAACTTGTCCCATCTCACATAAAAAATCGAGTTATACCGCAGAAAAATTAGGAAACTGATGAGAAAATTACACTATTTTGCTAAAATAATAGAATTAACATTAGGGCCCCAGCGCACGCAAATTGTTTGCTGAGATCGCGAAACGTCTGGTTGATGTAACTAAAGACCGAAGAGCTGGCGACTTCCTCGCACAACGCATCAGTATTGCGATACAGCGAGGAAATGCCGCCAGCATCCTCGGTACAATGCCACAAGGGCCAATCTTAGATATAGGTTAGGTTAAGTAGATTAGTTAGATTTAATCTATGGTCACGTCTAATAATATGTATACATTTCGGAACGTATGTCAAAGGCATAAGGATCAAAATCGTATACATATTATTAGAGCCCACCGTACATAAATTGTAGTTTTGAAAATACATATATTAAAAAAAATGTAATATAGAATTTATTAAATTCGTAGATAGGATATTTTGCTGAAAGAAGACTTTATTTTATTTTGAAAATTAAATAATACTGCATTAAAAAAAAAACAAAAAAAATAGCTTTTTTTAGGCATTGAACCTTTAAAGTAGGTTAAAATTTTTTTTCGTAATTTTATGATGTTATTCGAAAGAATGGATAACAAAATTACAAATTTTCTTAAGAAACATAGTATCTAAAACCAAAAGAATTACCAAAAAAGTTTGGTTCAACATTCGAAAAAAAATGTAGTTGGTTCAATTTCCGGGTGAAGCAAGTAAATTTTTGAAAAACTTTGAATGCACTATTACAAAATTTTAAAAATAACGTCTTCTTTCAGCAAAATACACTATCTACGATATTTAAGGTACTTTTCCTTCATGTCCCCATAACTTTGGGACGCCCCTGTATAGCATGTCGTAAAATTCTATATTTTATCTGTAATTTCACTGTTTTAGCACGAGTAATTTTGTTGTTTTTACCACTGCGTTACTATCTTCACCCAAGGATTTATTAGCATATTTTTATGAAATTCGCTTAGGTACCTATACATTTAAAAAGTATATAAATTTACATATTATGTAAATTTCAAAAAATTACAAATTTTCTTAAGAAACATAGTATCTAAAACCAAAAGAATTACCAAAAAAGTTTGGTTCAACATTCGAAAAAAAATGTAGTTGGTTCAATTTCCGGGTGAAGCAAGTAAATTTTTGAAAAACTTTGAATGCACTATTACAAAATTTTAAAAATAACGTCTTCTTTCAGCAAAATACACTATCTACGATATTTAAGGTACTTTTCCTTCATGTCCCATAACTTTGGGACGCCCTGTATAGCATGTCGTAAAATTCTATATTTATCTGTAATTTCACTGTTTTAGCACGAGTAATTTTGTTGTTTTTACCACTGCGTTACTATCTTCACCCAAGGATTTATTAGCATATTTTTATGAAATTCGCTTAGGTACCTATACATTTAAAAAAACCGGCCAAGTGCGAGTCGAACTCGCGCGCGAAGGGTTCCGTACCATTATCAATTTATTATTAAAAAATACAGTTAAATCAACCTACCTCAAAAACTATAGGAGATAATTTAATCAAACCAAAAATCGTTGATAGAGTTTATTAATGTGCATAACATATATTTTTTTTAGAATTTTATATCGCTTAGTTTAAAAAATAGAGGGGGGGGTACACATTTTCAGA
>JALPQI010022115.1:0-16286 GCA_025490895.1 Thaumatotibia leucotreta
TACACGTGCAGAATAAATCATGCGTATATAATATAACAAATTCTGTTTTTGATAATAGTACAGAATTTCCGGTATTTGATTATATACTAACACGATCATATACATTTTTAGCAGACACATTAACATCATTCTACATTTTTTGAGTGTTATCTAACACTTTATTGTGTCTATTAGAATAACAATGTATTTGACCTCTACTCTGATATACATTCATAAATTGACGAACGTTGATTTCTCATAGCTACCATGTTACGAAATACTTCGACAATATATTGTTTTTTATGCTTTTATTATGTCATCAATTGAAGTGGTATCCATAATTAATAACATATAATCCTTCCACAATCTGTATTCATTGTATTTATTAATATGTTACTAATATAAACTGCTTTTATTTTGATTGATTGCGTTACTTACACACAAGCATTTTTCGTAGTAAAATTGTATGCAATTATCGATATTAGATCTAAAACGTTAAACTTACTAATTGAAATATTGTTTATAGATGGTCAGTTGATTGCTTCTGGCGTTGATTGCACGCTACTTATATTAGCATCAACATTCATTAATAGCAGCAATCGACCGTGAAGACCCGGCTTTAATAACTAATCCATCCTTTCTTGATAGTTTGACTATAAACATATTTCATTAGTGTTTCAGTGTTGTATTAGAAAATACTTTAAAATGAATATCCGTGTTCGTTATACGCCCCTCCCCTGCATTTGAATTATTCTGACGCCACGGTAAGTATTGTAATGTTAACAGATAGTATTGCCGCCGAATTTCATTAAGATTAGAATCGAAATGCAGCCTTGATGTTACGCAATTGCTGATTTTAATCAGGTGTATCCCGCGATGCGGACTATTGAGAATTTAAATCGACAAACTAAGCGCTTTATTTGTGAAAGCATAACTTAGTAAAAAACAATTAAAATGGTTTAAAAAAACCCTTTGCTTCGTATTTTGTATGTATGTATGTAAATAATTTATTGTACACAAAACAGTTAAAAAATATACAAATTGGAACAGTCCGATGTAGCGACATTGGTGGACGATCAGGACGATATTCGAAACACGGGTCGCTTTTGGATGAGGTTAGACCAGGACCGGGACCAGTGGCGTACAGGAAGAGAAGCCTATGCTTAGCAGTGAGCGATTAACGTGAAAATGATGATGAATTGGAACAGGTACGAAGGTATTTTCACGAATGCGTCCGTATTTATATTTCTGGCACAGTTAACTTTAGTACCTATCCATCTCACTGATACTAAAAGAGACAACAAAAATACAATGGGAAAGTATTGTTCACTATCACTACATCAGTTGTGTGTTTATTATTTAATTACACATGATGATATCAATATCATCTACTAATGACTTCAAACAAACATCTATATGATTAAATAATATTACCTCTGCATCTTCCATTCCACCTGACATCCCCGCGTCAAGGTTCTCACGGGAAGCGAGCAGCCACAATGGGCGGCCTCGACACTGACAATCAGATGATAACCCGACCACTTTCCACTTTCCCGAGGCTTCCCACAAGCGGACTCGTGAAAAGCGTGATGCCGCTGGAAATTTATACCACTACTACGAGTTCGTTAGTTTAAAACTAACTTTTGCGACTAAAATTTTGTGAAACTCTCATTTGAGACTTTCAAACTGGAACTCTATAAACTGTCGAAACTTGACGGCTTAGAGACCGGAAAGACGGTTGCTTGCGTCTATACTCCTAAAATAGCCACTCGCATGCTTTTATTTTTGCGATAGACTATTGATTGACATGTAAAATTGGAATGACAGCTCTCCTAGCCTCACATATATTTAAGTTTATTTGGCAACACCACCTCATTTTCAAATAATGTTGAGCTTAATTCTGGAGTTTTAGGGGTTCGAGTCTTTTAACGAAATGTGCGGTATTCACTATTTACTTGTGTTGTGTGTCGATGCAAAACTCTTGCCAAATCACAGAATGCGATTACTTTTTATAAGAGAAATAATCATTTATCATCAACTATTTGTTACCTCTAAAACGAAACGCTGTTATCGTTTTAAATGATCTAATTGTCTAAACTAAAGCATTTGACCAAGATGCAGGTGTTTCAGCAGACAGAGCAAAGCGCAGTTTAAAGATAATTTTACTACTTACTTCGACAGTCCGATAAATCATCGTAATAACCTACAATTCCCAACTCGCACCGCTTTATCATCAATCGAGAATTTATAGTAAAGTGTCGGGATATCATAACTTACGGCCACTTAGAGCTAATATCGGCGAAGAACATCCATCTCAGTTACCACCGCGACAGTTGTGCCAAATATGTCCCTGGTTTCACTTATGAAAATATTATTAACTGTTCGTACTTTCTACACAATTTCTGTTAACAGAGTTTTATTAACCTAGCCTTTCTGGAGTAATGGTGTCATTATAGTTTAATACCGGACGTTGCAACGGATACCCGAGACCGTATTTCACACGTTTTATGCAAAGTTTGCAATCGTTTCTATTCCATAAGCCTTTTAAGTGAGATCGTTAACTTTTACTTGTGAAGGTTAGTAAAATAGGTACACATTATTAAATACAAGTAAATTAATTATAGGGTTGTTTTGTTGGTTTGAAGCTTACATCAATGATAATACTAATCAATACGGAAACTAATTCAGATAATCATAAAATTTCGCCAATTCACCAAAGGAAACGTATTCTCGTACCTTTTTGACATGTATTGTCATTGAGACAAAAGCGAAAGAGGTACGTGAGTTAATTTCCTTGACTGTACATGGCGCCGACTGTTTTAATTAACATAAGATAGACGTGAAATAAAACTATGAAAACGGATAAACTCGCGTATATTAACTAATTTTAACTTCATTCCGACGTTTCGAACACTTTACAGGGTTCGTGGTCTGCGGATGACTGACAATTAAAAAATTACTTAAAAATTTATTGTCTGTGGTTGAGTAATTTTTCTTTGGTGGGTAGTTTTGTACTTATCTTTCTTATTTTGATGGAGGTAGATCTATCAAATTTCCTCCATTGTCAATCATCCGCAGACCACGAACCCTGTAAAGTGTTCGAAACGTCGGAATGAAGTTAAAATTAGTTAATATACGCGAGTTTATCCGTTTTCATAGTTTTATTTCATGAGTAATCCTCGCGGTAACCGAAGAAAATATTATAAGATAGACGGTTTTATACCCTGGTCTGGTTCATTTTAATACAGGAGGAATATCGTATCTACATCATATTTCATCTTTACGTTTTACATCGAATGGCATAAATAAAATCTAAAATGGATTATAGTCTGGCAAATCAGTTAGTAGAAACCTTTAAAGTATATTCATTTCTCTTTTTCGGGTGGCATTATTACCTAGCATAACAAAAAGCCAGTATGGTTCTCTTAGTCCGTGGGCTAGTCGGTCTGAAATTAGAAAACGGTATAATTTGGGGGTACCAAGTGTCCTTTTTACAGTAGTTAGACATATTCATAAGGATGTTAAAAAAGTATTATAGACATCTCAAAGTGGTAGCTAATAGGCATACGGGCTATTTCAAGATTTCCGTCGTATGACAGGTATGGTTAAAATTAGGAGGTACAAATTTTCCTTTTCACGGCTGTTAGGTAAGCTTATAAAAACGTCAAAAATGCAAGATTGCTATTTATAAGTGCTACCTAACAAAAATGGGGGCCAATCAAAGATGGTGGATCTCAAGTTTTACAAAATCAAGTATATCTCGAGAACTATTAAATATATCTAATTACTCTCTGAAGATGCGTTTTTTTTATATTTTTCAACCTTGGTTAATTGAAATAAGCACTATTATTTACGAGTGGCACTTCCATCGCCTCTTAAATCACTAAGTATACGGTGGATTATGACTACAATTCATTAAATATTTTTTATGGGTTTTTTTTTTAATACCGCCAACAAGTTATATACATCAAATTAAAGCTTATTAAATACACTATCTTTAAAAAAATATTTAATTTTTCTAGCGTCATGACTACTATGTAAAAACACGACACAAAAAAAATCAAAATCATGAAATTTTCATAAATTTGGTCATAATTAATTATTGGTTGGTTTTAGCAATATGCAAAATATGAAGCTTACAGATATGCCTTTAATTTTGTTCAAGAGAGTAATTAGATATATTTAATAGTTCTCGAGATATACTTGATTTTGTAAAACTTGAGATCCACCATCTTTGATTGGCCCCCATTTTTGTTAGGTAGCACTTACGAGGGCTGTTCCGAAAGTTTTTAGTTGCTCCGGTTCTATTCATGCGATTTAAATTAAAATTATATCATTGTGAGGGACATTTCAATACTTATTATGGTTAATAAATTTATACATGTAATGGGAATAGTTTTTTTATTATATTTTTCTTACAAAAAGCTGTTTTGTATGAAATTTAACATTGTATGGAAAAATTGGCCATTTTTGACCCATTGAAGCATATTTTGTATAAACATTTTTGAAAGCCGTACTTAAATATACCCGGGATAAATAAAATAGTTCATTTTGCGTTTTTTAAATTATAATTGAATAACAATGATTATTGATTGAATGATGATTTTTACAATGTTTGAAATTCCAATTTTAGAGTTTACGATTTTTTTCGATGCCTATTCATTTATGATTAAAGTAAATGATATCACGTAATTTGTACTTAAAAATAACGGAAATATCTTCAATTACTAGTACCTATAAAATAAAATAGTTTTATAAGTGAATGATGTTCCTAGCATCTAATTAAAAAAGTGTCTTAAAAACCGGTATCATGGTCATTGGAGTAAGGCTCGACACGTCTAAGTAAAACAAAATAATAAAAATATCTAAAATCTTCACTAAAACAAATTTACACCGCCTAAAGCGTCATTGAAATATCCCTCAAAATGATGTAAGTTTTATTGAAATCGCATGAATAGAACCGGAGCAACTAAAAACTTTTGGAACAGCCCTCGTATAAATGGCAATGTTGCATTTTTGACGTTTTTATAAGCTTACCTAACAGCCGTGAAAAGGAAAATTTGTACCTCCTAATTTTAACCATACCTGTCATACAACGGAAATCTTGAAATAGCCCGTATGCCTATTAGCTACCACTTTGAGATGTCTATAATACTTTTTTAACATCCTTATGAATATGTCTAACTACTGTAAAAAGGACACTTGGTACCCCCCAAATTATACCGTTTTCTAATTTCAGGCCGACTAGCCCACGGACTATCTGACTATGCACGAAACTGACAAATCCTGGCCAAACTATATCTTATTTTGCCACTCTTGTAAATAACAAATCGGTTTGTTTTCCTACTCCAGCAGGTGCTTTACATTTCCGTCCACATTTCAACACCTAATCACTGCACGCGGCCGGTACCTACACATTTTCTCGGTTGTTGCGTTACGAATACGATCGCTTACTATTACGGTAGCCCGTGTAATCTACATCGTCCTACATTTCGCTGCATTGAATTATCATGGAGTATCGGACTATACTTAAAATATTACATAAAACAAAACTTTCTTCTATATTTCCCTGTTATGAGGATATAGCACACTGACCTCTGTGGCACCTGGTCAGCATCGTCAAGGCTTTTTTTTTTCAAAAAAATACAGTTTAACTATGGATGTTACGCAAGTGTTAAAAGTATTATCAAGCGATAACAATTACCAAAGAATATTGTATATTACCTGAATTTGTTGGCTCTAATTAGCTAAGTGCTAAGCTACCACAACAATATAGAACATTAATTGCTTCTCAAATAATATAGTATAATGGTTTACGATTGTGATTTCAAGTAAATATTTTGAAAACCTGATGCATGTAAATGAACTTGGCAAAAACAATGAAGTAGATGTTTTTAACGTTTTCACGTCAGGTCGCCATCCATTACTCTATCCGACGCTCGTTGGTCGGTAACATGTTTTTTTTTCATACTTGGGAAAAACCAATCGATACTCGATTGTTTATGCCAATATTACCAATTTAATAATTTTGACTACCTACAGTTGCATCATCTTTTTAATTCACTGTCTATTCAAGCAGATATCATCTTAATTAAAATCACCGGCGTCATAAACGTTGTTTCTCATTAATTAGTTATCACAATATTAATGATGTGAATTAGCTAATCGTTTTCAACGGACTGTTAGATTACGCGTAATCCGAACATCCGTGAGTTCGTTGAGTGCGGTGCGGGGTCAAGTTCGAGACTTCCACATTCGCGGTCCGCTGGCCGCATCCATTGACCCGTCGTGACCGAGCTGCGGCCCGAGGCGAGATATTGAGGACGGCACCTAGTTCATGGTACTGGTTCCACCAACAGCGATAAGCTAGAGTAGTGACTGGCGAGATTTTCTTCGCTGGCGAGTAAATTCTCTTAGAAAATTTTCTCGACGGCAATGTGATTCGCCAGCGATCTATACATATGTCTGTATTTTTTACTGATACGGGATTTATATATTTTGTTTTTTTCTTGGGTGAGAAAATGGTGGATAGCTCATCGCTTGCTCGCTTTTGGTGAGACGGGTGCCTATTATTTGAACTTTGAGCTCTTTAACTACCTAATGCAATGGCTTTTGGCAATGGCAATGAAAGTTGGCTTGCAAAATTGTAGTCTCACTGAGAAATTATAGTTTCCACTGTTTTGTCTACTTTAGCCTTGACAGTTGCAATGCCGGACAATTGAAACTGTACCTATGTCCTCTTGCTTTGCGTGTACTAACTATAGAGCTAAGTGTGTGAGTCACAAATTCCTTAATAACTTACAATTTGATATGATAATACTCTGTTGTAGTAAGTGGTACCTTTTGTAGTAACCTTATAATTAGAATTAAGGTACTGGCACGATTGATTTAAGCGTGTAGGGCTTTACTGCCATATTGCAATTTACGATTCGGTACGTTATAACGTGTTTGCCGGTTTTAATATTTGTCCACATTTATGGGTACCTACTAGACTGCGCTGTCTGTAGGGTTTTTTTTTATAGTGACTCGAGCTACGAACAAATAAAACATGGAAGCCGCACGCTACTAAATTGCCTTTCAAAAAACGGTCCTCATTTTAGTTGACAAGTGTCACCCCCTCTTCAATGCATCACGGTAATGAATATCAATATCAACCTATAAAAACTTAAACCGCCATTTAAAAATATTTGTGATTGGTCCGTCAAAGTTTTGATTGGCTATATTCTATAAACTTTTAGAAAAGCGCTGTGTTCTGCCCATCTTGGCACAATTGAACAATTGGTTTTAGGGACATTTTTGAGCTGGCGTTAGACGTCCATGTTATATATGGTCGCAGGACTCGAGGCACATCTCCACAGCAGACAACACAACCTTTATTGCTCATCAATCTCATCATATCAGGCCTAAGACGATAAACGATGAAACGCTACTAAATATTATAACTACTTAATTAAGTTAAGTATGACAGCTATTCGACAGCCGGATATAAGGAGAGTTTCTAACCATGAACTTTCTGCCCGATAGTTTGATCTCAACGTTATGAACGAGGTGGAACAATTTTTGCTGTCAAGTTAGTACCAGTTAACAAATAATGTTAGCCTCGTCTACCATTGAATTTGTTTTCTATAAAATGCCACTGTAACCTCGATCAATCTTCTCAACAAAAATAGCACCGGAAGAATTTGAAATAGAAACGCCATTATAAGATCAAAGACCGAATCCTGGTGTTCCATTGTTCTGCTTCAAATCAAGTCAACCGACTTATTACATACGACAATGACCTCGAATGTCACTATGTAAGTCTATTAGATCATACATTACACAAATGGTTTGTGCGAGATCACAATCTCCGACCGTGAATGATTTAACTAATGTATTTTTAATTTAATCATACTTTTAACTTTGTTCACGCGCTAACAGATCAATTTGCTCCAATTGTTATCCTATAACTATTGACCTTTGCTTTACTACTGCCGCTTGCTTTACTTGCTCTTTTGCAAGAATTGAACGCGCTTTTGTCTACACCGTTTATTTATACATTTCTACTAATACAATACAAATGCTCTTTGGTACACCTCAAAAAAAAAACAAAAAGTTCTTCAAGCAATAACTTAAATAAAGGTAGGATACCTACAACAGGCGGACTTTTCGAATAAAAATATTAGCCTTTAGATACATGTCGTATACCAGGTTCTCACTTCTCCAACGTCCGAGGTGGGATTCGAAATTAGAACCCACGTATGTCAGCTTTCGCCAGTAATCTCTAAACCACTCGGCCACCCGGTCTTAACGGTCTTATATTACAGCATTTGTGAGCGTTCATGACTTTCATCCTATAGTTTATTAGGTACAATTAAATATTTTTTAGTTTTATTTGTTTGTTCACAAAAACAGATTGCATTAGAATCTTCAATGCTTGATGAGTTGTTTCTAGGTCTTCACCATTGTGCGTGTGGGAACCAAATAAGTACAATTGAAGTAACAATTAAACAATGAATTCCTACAAAACAATGAGTTTAATCCATCTCCGGTGGTTAGCATAAAACAGACTATTGAAAAAGGAATCGTCTATATTGAGAAAGTATTTGCAAAAAAAAAAACAAAGAAGATAAACTATGATTCCATAGTATTTGCTTTATGATTTATGATTGCTTTAAATGTCACGAAAAAAGTATTCTAGCAATTAAATACTATTACTACTATTTAGCAAGCCAAGCTTAAACCCGCTTCGATTTAATAGCAAAACGGCAACATTCAATGAAATTTTGAGTGATAAATTTGTCGATGATTTATTATTACTCATAACAGTTATGCAACTCATAAGACTCATTAGTTTTGCGAAGTTTAGTTAGTCTATGAGTGTTTAATTTTGTTCCAAAAAAGTAATATTTAGGATTTATACATACATATTTATTATAAATATGCCCACTGCTAGGCACAGTTCTTCTCTCATAATACATATGGGTGAATCAACTTTTATCTGTCTGTTGTTGCCTTGGTTACGGTCGCCTGAGTCACGCTGGTTTTATTCAAAATTATGCTACTTAAATTATGCAAGCATGCATGTAGTGCATATTTGTAGGTGGCCCCATTAAGTTCCGAAAATAACTCATTGGTACGAGCCAGGATTTGAACTCCCGACCTCCGGATTGAAAGTCAAACGTTTAAACCATTGGGCCACCAACCACCGCTGTCCGAAAAAGTACATTAAAAGATGTAACAGACTTAGATATAGACATTAGAACGCGAGTCGCGTCACTACGTAACCGATGCGCAGGCGCACCTCTGCGCGCGCGCCGTGAACTTGACCATTTCGGATGCGCCGGTCAGCCTTCTCTCAATATGGCGATCGCAATGCCGATGCCAAAGCGTCCGGCTGATCTTGATATTCAATGGAGATTTTGCACGCGGCTGTTTGGTTCACTATTTTGTTTCGACGATATTGTTAGCTTTGAATACGTATTGTGTCTAAAAAACGCATTGAGAAATTAGAAAGAAGTTGTACGAGAGGTTTCTGGTATTTCCGATAGTTAATTTTGTCTTTCTCTCTTTGGAGTCGGCTCTCCTAGTCTTTCTTCGTCAGAACACTCTGTCCCGGGTTGTCTCAGATGTTACATTTGCATCTTTCATGTCCTTATTTATCGTAGCTATCCATGTTTGAACGGGTCTACCTCTTCCTCTTTTAGGCGCTGGAAACATTTCGAGTACTTGTCGGGTCATGTGTTCGGTGTCATGTTTAAAATGTCAAAACTAGAAGAACTTTCACGGTTAGTTCAATATGGGTCAAAATTACCCGTGCGTGACACATTTATGCGTTTGTGAAGGCAACGACTTTCGTTGGTTCACATTAGAAATCGTGATATGCGCGGCCAAGTTCAATATTATACGGTATTTTTTTATTTAACTCGTAATTATACTTGTGATTTATTGATATAGCCTTTTCGACCTCAGTTAAAGCTGCATCGTAAAATTGTGAAGTTTTCTATCGGTCGCAATATCCGTTGAGAATGGGTTTTGGGTTTTATGAAGGTCGTTCAGAGTTCGTAAAAGTTTTTAACCTCAAGAATGGTATTCTTAAAATTTGAAGAGAACGGACGTAAGAACTGGGTGGTCTTTAAAATTTTATTTAATAATTTGAGCATTAGACATTCGTGGGTAGTAGGGCATACTATAGTATCGATTGAAATAAACAATCAAAATGTTTATACACAACAGAAATATCTCAAAATTGAAGCAGCGAAAGTTCAAGAGAGTAACCAATACAGCCGGCCTAGCCAAGACGCCATTCTGCAATCGTATACGATAAGTAATAAACGTATGAAAGTGACAGATCCGTACGAAAAGTCACGTGACCATTTCCATACATTATTATGGTCACGTGACTTATCGTTTATCGTATACGATTGCAGAATATTTCAACTAAGCTGTCATCGCCCATCAGTGATACAGGCAGATGGTCCAAATTTTAGATTCTAGTCGCGGTAGCCCCGCTTATCGGTAATAGCGGACATATATAAGTACCTTAAGCTTTCGGGCTCCGTAGTTGCGCCATGATACACTTAACGCCGACGTTGGTCATGGACCCATGGTATTTGAAAGACAATTCTTATCGGCCTTGCTTGCTCGTGGCTGTTTTAGCCTTTGCATGTGGGACCGCGTGCTAACGGCGCTAGTTGACATTGTGTGACAGTTTATATATTAGGTTACGTTTGGCACGCATTCGGCTACATTTTTTCAAGTGCTCAAGCCATTGAAGTCAGGATCAGGAGATATTGACATAAGTACAGTTTGTGTGAGTGACACACTCCTGCTATCATCATCATTCATGCACATAATTTAGGCCTTATCCAAGCACCTATCAATAGTCCTATGAATGGTATTAATGTTAAAACCCTTGCTACGGCATCGAATCTATTCGACCCGATGCAAGTATGGCTAATTGCGATGTTAAATAATTGTCCTTGCAAGTGTTAAGTCATAATCATAATCTTTTATCTTGTAATGTACAATTTTCAGTTTATAAAAAATTTGAAGAATATATCGGCGACGATAGCCGATAAAAATTAAAATATAATAACCGATAACCGCTCGATGGGTGGACCATATTCGGAAGAATACGGGTCACTTTTGGATGAGGTTAGCTCAGGACCGGGACCAGTGGCGTACAAAAAGAGCCTATGCTCAGCAGTGGGCGAATAACGGCTGAATATGATGATGATATGATGATGAACCTACTGGTGCAGGGTGTTAGAGTAAATAAACTAGGAGCACACACATACGCATCATCACCCTATTATAGTCTACTGCTGGACTCAGGCCTCTCCTATTACTTGTGCTTATGGACGCATTACGAGGTAATACTCATAATCGCCACCCTGGGCAAGCGGGGTGGCGATCGCAGTACCTAATGCGTCCATTATGATTACTTGGCTGCCCGTCTTTAATCTTTAATAAATGGATGGTCAGTGACATTTCAATCCCTTTGTCGACTTTTGCGACACCCACGGGGAGAGTTGGGGTGTTGACAAATTGAATGTCACCACCCCAACTTACCTTTCTTACAACCGTATATTTAAAACTGTAACTTATACCACAATTTTCATTTTATTGCAATCCGTTTTGTTTCTAGTTTAAACATAGCATCAATTTGTCACTGGTATTTTATGGTAAACATTCACATTGAGTAAACACCAACTATTACCTATTGCTGCCTAGTTTGTTTTGTTACTCATTTGTCTTAAAGCCCCATGAATCATTATCTTGGATCGTAGGCTTCAAGGCTAGGAAAGTGGCGGCCGAGGGTCTCGTGGGCGCAGGGTCTAAGGAAACTTTATTAATTATCAGATATATCCTTATTTGGCCATATCATCATGCTTCTGTTGAATCATTACTCTTCATAGTAATCCTGTTGCTGTATTTCCATTGGAAGAAACTCATCTTGGTTGCGGATTTGCGTGAGGAATCTTCGATGTTTAGATTAAATTTCAGATAAAATATGTCCCGATGTAAATCCGGGATCGTAAACAAGCAATAAAACGCATTGCAAGAGGTTGTATATCATACACTCGAACCTGTTGAAATAACAGTTTTGTCGGACACTCGTGAAACATTAATAGAAAATTTATAGTATCTGAGAATTCTTGAAACGACTCGCTTGATAATTAGGCACCAAACCGACTAATAGACTATATTATATATGAATTTATATCACACAAGTTAACTACCTTTTCGAGATTTTATTTCTAGACTATAGCTTCGTAAGCGACGTCACAACCACTCGCATTCAAATGCATATAATATGTGTGTTTTGTACTATCTATTCACATACGTTACCCATGAAAATATAGATCACTTATCTATTGCTACCAAAACAACAATGGTCACACACTTTCAAACTGTCGGGCAAAGGTCAAACTGCCCGCTGTCGCTTACCCATTCGGATAGACAGCATTGATTTGTCTCTATTCCGAACATTTTTTAAAAGTTTTTTATTGTTTATACTGAGGTGTGCGAGCGATTCATTTTTGAGGATTTGAAAAAGGCAGCCTCTATGTCTGGATCACCTTTCAAGTGCTAGAAATATATATTTTGGATGATTCAGAACATTGGCCAAAAAACTTAATAACTCGAACCTTTATATTAACTCGTTTTCAAATGTGGACTAAAACTGCTAAAAGACAGACGACCTTATGAAGATCGCCGGTAGTCGCTGGATGCAGATCGCTTCTAACTGGTGTACCTGGGGCACAGATGTCATATGTCATACTTAAATGAACTCGGTAAAATCTACTGAGTTGTCCGTCTTTAATCGCAGCTTGCAGCTTTCGGGCGTCAAATTTTGTAAGTTGACTACAACTTACAAAATTTGAAGTTTTGAACAAAAACATTAATAATGCCTCCTTAAGTAATATTAATTGCAACAACACAAAAAATATGAATACTCAAGGGCCTGAGACATATTTAAAATCATAGGCAAGTAACAACTTCAGTACAAAATCTGACACGCTCGGCCGCCATACAAATGAATGAACTTGTTTCTTCTAATTCTGTGCAGACGACCTTATGAAGATGAGCGCCGGCAGACGCTTGACGCAGATCGCTTCTAATCGGTGTATCTGGGGGTCCAAAGGTCAGGCCTATGTAACCTATGTTCAACAGCGGTCCTCTTATGGCCGAAATGATGATGATGGACTGCAAGAAACCCTTTCCGCATATTTTGGGTAAATTCATTGAGTAAATGTAGCTTTGTCGTCTCGTCCGGCGCTTGACCCATATTACTACCTCTTACATTTCAGTTCTCTTAGATTGTCCGCTAGCAAGGCGTGTCTCAATACTTCCTCATGATCAAACACGAGCGGCTTTGTTCTAGCCAGGTCCATTATATCGCTGGTTTGGGGAATGTTTGTTCACGATTTTCAATGTGTTGTACTTGTATTATACTCATTTTTTTAGTACATATTATTTCCTATATCGTATGTTTGAGTAATTATAGTTACCTGTGGCGAGGCCAGTTGCGCCGTCATCTAAATGAAAAGGCGAAGTTTTGTTTATCTATGTATGTATGTTTAAGTATAGTTGCAGTCACAGGAAATATCTAACAATTGCGACTGTTTAAATCTTTTGCTACTATAATTAATGTAATTAAATAAATTTCCAGATTTTGTTTTCACTTATTTTGAATAAAAAAATTCGTCAAGATATTTATTTCATGTTTATTTTTATATCTTATTTCTAATAAACGATGAATGGGTATTTCGTTTGACAGGTGTGTCACGAGTGTCACGTGGTCGCGTGACACTCGTGACACACCTGTTCGTAAGTTAAGGATTTCCAGGAAGTCCAGCATTTTGAAGTTTATTTGTGAAGTAACTAGCCCCTTCGACGAGCATTCTGTTCATATAAAAAAATATTGAAAATAAATGTAGGTTAGCTGCCTGTACAGAAGAGAGTAAACTAGAAGCTAGTCAATAAAACTTACATCCCAATAAATAGAAGGCATTGCCTTTATTAAGGTTTTATTACGAATAAAGCCAAGAGCTGCCTGCCATGATCTTTCAACATAAAGAAACGTATACTCTCAAGGCGCCACGGAACACAAGTCCAAACATAAAATAATTCTATTATTCAGCCCAGTGAACTTAACGAAGTTACTAAATTGAAATCAACATTCGCACAAGCCAAACAATAGATAGCATTTATTTGATGCATGAATTGAATGTGCTTATGCACAATGAAGCTGTTCTCACAGTGATCGGGGTTGGGCAACGCAACCTGTTGGTGCACAAGTGCATTGAGCGGTTGTAGGTAGGTGTTGGCAGGTGGATTGCGAAACCGGCCGTGGATTTGTCAAAAAGTGCTCTAAGCGAATATTAATTGGCAGAGAACAGTCTTTGTTATCAAACACAAATGTAAAGGTATTTTTAAATTATCTCACATTTGGCAATTTAGTGTGATTTGTTTATTGTAATTTAGTTTGTTGTGATGCTGCTTCTACATCATCGTGTGTTATCGTAGATTCATTTACA
The DNA here is from genome assembly GCA_025490895.1 of Thaumatotibia leucotreta. Lineage (NCBI taxonomy): Eukaryota > Metazoa > Arthropoda > Insecta > Lepidoptera > Tortricidae > Thaumatotibia > Thaumatotibia leucotreta. The sequence goes on from JALPQI010022115.1 coordinate 14,505, forward strand.
CGTCAAATAAGTAGGTAAATCATTATGAGGTTTATTTGCTTTTACTTTTGAACACTATTATTAGTAGTAAGAAGTTACAGCAACAAATACTTTTCTTTTCCCACAATGTCGTAACAGATGTGCTTACCATAGAAAAAATCAACTGCGAAAGACTCTGGTTGTCACGGGATTCGAACCCGCTTCCTCTGATTGCCGCGCCGTCCAACGTGCTTCCAATTACACCAGACGACCTTCCGGGAATCACAGCGTATTCAGTCAATGGTATTGTGAAACTAATCACTAGCGACATCTGTATTTAATGTTTGAAGGTACTTTACTTTTATTTATATTTCCGTCGCAGGTTGATTCGCTAAGTTTATTTTGAATGCCAGTCGAAACACTAAAGGGATATCAGATATAGAGATATAAAGGGATATTTCAGAAATATCATTTCGAGAAAAAGATAAATCTCTGAAATCACGCCGAATCTATTTAATTTCATATGACGTTAATAATCTTTAAATATAGCCAGAAACGAAACTGAGTTGCAACCCACGCAGGCAGGGCACCTTGTATGAAATTAATGGCAAAGTAATTAATGCCATTTTAGTATATTACAACATATATTAAAACAGCGAGTATAATTGTCACGATCATTAGTTAAACATTTAAAATACTAATAATAAAAGTTCAATTAGTACCGAAAACATTAGATCTCCACTCATTCTAAATTAATCAATGACGGTTAATTAAAAGTCTGAACACAAATAGAAGCTGAAAGTGTAAGTTTAAAATAGACACTTGATTGTATGTCATTAAGCAGTGCAACAGGTTTCGCGATGGTATAAAGAAGATTAGCATACTACATGCAGTGCAGTGAAACGCTTCGCTGCGCGTGACCTTACAAGGTCGTGCATCGTCCGCCGAGGGCAAATTACTTGGAATTTAGTTGTATCGTTGATATAAGGAATCTTGTTTATTTTTAACTGTCTTGAAAAATTAAGATGATTATTTGCACCACTTAAGAATTATACTGTCCAAGAATCCGTGCTTATATTATTAATTTATTTTAGAAATAAAAAAACCGGTTTTTTAAGAAAAAAACGAAAACCATATTTTTCTCGTTCTGCTTGCTTGGGCTCATTCGGATCAGGATCACCAGCTGATTCAATCTTGATAATAATTAACCCCAAAAAAATATGTGCTCACAAAAACGATCCATTACATCACGTTTTATCTATGAACAGTGTTGGCTAACGAAAACATACATTTTGTGTAGAAATTTTGGTACGTACGAATTAGCTCGTCAAGTCCAGATCTGGTAGAATCAGATTTCATGTTTTTTTTTTAAGCCAAGTTGGATTTCTTTGTAAAGTCTACATATGCCTCACCTTGTCACTTTGTTGCACTCTATGTAGCCTAGTTTATATCTCTATCTTGTATTCGAAAGGCATGGTAGTTGGTAGGAATATTCATATTAGACGACATTGCAAATGTAGCTTCCGTTAGAAAGTACCTGTGGAACTTACGAACTTATTTCTGGTTCCACTCAATCCCTGAGAATCTTGAGATCAACTTACTTGGCATTCAATGTGTTGTTATTTTGAAAATGAGAATCATTTCAGAATATAAGCATCTCTGAGAAAACGTCTGTTTATGTTATCTTCGCTGCCAAGCTATAAACTAATTTGGATCATTCGTCACTTCTTATTATTAGTGACAAAAGTTCGTAACCGTTATTGTTTCATTCGCGTAAATTATAATAGTTAGTTTAATGGAGGTACCTTATACCATGCCTGGGTT
>JALPQI010022116.1:0-20104 GCA_025490895.1 Thaumatotibia leucotreta
ATTTCGAATCCCACCTCGGATGTTGATAAAAAAAATATATCAAAAGTATCGTCCTATCCCGGCTTCGAAGTAGTATAGTGAATAGTTCGATCGAAAAAAATTTGGCGTGACGAGCTACGCACGTTCGTCAAATACTATTGATTGTTTGAACTATGTTTTATATCAAACAAAACTATAGTCAATCAGTCACGTAGGCATTTAATTTTGAAGCATTCAAAATTCAACCTTTATCTGTATGCAATACGAGTGGAAAAAGTTATAAATAAAGTGAAGACAACATTAATGAATTCGTATCTTGAAACTATTTTCGGAAATATTGTTAGGTACTGTATGCCAATAATCGACTTAGTAAAGGTTAGATCAAACGAGCGAATGTTCATTCTATTATTAGATTCTATTCTATTATTATTAGAGTGGGGACTCTACGAAATCAACGAATCAAGTTTTGTGTAAAGATCGAATTTCATAGAGTAGGGGGTTAAAACAGCGAATGCTCGTTTGGACTGAATGCACCTTTACGTATTACGCAATGAGGGTTTTCGATATTTTTTCTGCCACCAGGCGGCGCTTCGTACGCACCTGGTCTCGACAACTGTCAGATTCATAAATTATTCATAGGCACCTAGGCCTAAAATATTGAAATTCTATTTTATTTGGAAGAGAATTGATTTTGTAATGGATTACGACTATTACACGGTCATCGAACTGAAGACGGAGCTATAAAACAGGCACGCAAAGTCACTGGTATTAAAAATAATTACTTTAACTTTGTTAATTTCATGAGAATTGACTTGGAACTATTTTATTTATTTATTTTAGGTAACAATATGCCTAAAGTAATGGTTTTCAGAATAAATAAACCTATAAATATGTTGAACATTAAATGCGCGTATTTATTTTGACAGTTCGTTAAGCGGTCGGCTCAGTGCTGTCATCTCACCTCCCCATAGCGGCAGAAAAAGTATCAAAAACCCTCATTTGTCGAAATACGTTGTCACGAGCTCTGTCGATTCCAATGGGAAAAAAATATCCCATGGTTTTTTCCCTACTTTTTTACCATTTCCCATACACTTTGTACCATCATCATCAGCCTATGATAGTCCACTGCTGGACGTAGGCCTCTCCTATTAACTATGCGTATAGACGCATTGCAATACCCACTTTGGGCGGTAGCAAATGAGGAAATCCGGAAAATGTTTAGAAATTTTAAGAAATTTTTTTCTTGCTTAAAAGCATAAAAGCTGTATTCGAAATCGATAGTTTCGAGCGATAAAAGAGTATTATATTCTTTGATTTCAAGCTTCTAAAGTTGCACATGCACATGTCAAATCACACGAATGCAACTTCTGCTTACGTGAGCCACAGCTAACAACCTTCCTAATTACCATATCAGCTGACGCCATGTCACGATGGCAGCAGCCATTGAGAAATGACAGATAAACTTAGCTGACGACACTATTATGGGAATGTGCATTACGTTTAACGATCTCTAGGGAATCGAGATTAGGAAGAATGCTTAATGGTTCAAATATTTGGATGAGTAAGTTTGAAAGTGTTGCCTGATTGTATATGTATTAACAGTTTAGTTTTTTTTTGTGACGAAGGTAGACAACTGACCTCTTAGCCCACCTGATGTAAAGCTGGAACTGAGGCCCATGGACATATTGACCAAAAAATCGCCTATCGCTGATGCCTACCGTGTGGACTTAGATGGATTGCCTCTATGCCAGTAATTACACCGGCTATCTTACTCTCAAACCGGAAGACAGTTCTAACTATTTAGAGGCAGGTTAACGGGTAAAACGGTGGTAGCTATCGGGGCGGACCCTGCACGAGGTCCTACCACCAGCAAAGTTCATTGCCTTGTGGTGACTGCAGTAATAATACGTTTGTCACTACTCGAAATCTTCCCGTGGATGACGTAAATGTCGACTAAGGGATTGAAGTGTCACTGACTATTTGTTTATAGAAGATTGATGATGGGCAGCAGCGTCATCATAGTGGACACACTATTGCGATCGCTAATCCACTTGCCCAGCGTCGCGATAATCCTAATGCGTCCATACCATACGCATAGTAATTGGAGAGGTCTATGTCCAGCAGTGGACTGGAATATGCTGATGATACTATATCTATTAAACCATAGTTAAACGAGGAATAAAAAAATCTTTAGATACGCGAAGGTACTTAGAAAGACTATACTGACGTCACTTAAACAAAATATAGATTTGTAGAAAATTAGGAAAACGAAGAATAAGAATGATTTATTTTCAGAAAACGGATATACAGGGTGGTCCAAACCTTGACGTCAAAAAATTTTTTTTAGATTCCATACGTCATGAGCTATCAGAATATACCCCATGTATATTAGGCGATTTTTTGTAGTTTTCGAGTTATGAATTTTTGAAATTTTTTTTTTGAAAAATTCTGGAATGAAGAAATTTATAATTAAAAAAAAAACTGTTGGGTTTTTTAACTAGTTTCTTTTTGTAAAAGTATTACAACAAATAAAGCATTCACTGATAAAAAAATTAGCGTCCTCACTTTGATACAAGTAGGACAAAAAATACCAAATTCAAAATTTTACGCTAAAAACGCATCAAAATAGCATTAATGTACGTAAATAAAAAAAATTAAACATATCCCAAGGATTTTTGGTTATGTAAAGACTGCCCTAGACCTTAAACCTTCGTAAAAGCAAAAAAAAAGTGATACTTAATAATGAGGATTTTTCGGAGTAGTCGGTCAAATAAACTTAAAAAAAAACTTCAAAATTTTTAATTTAAAAATAAAGTGAAATTCGTCTGTTTTGTTGTTCTTATCAATAAACAAAGACAGAAAATACCACGAAAACTCAATTTGTGTAGTTATTCAAGTAATTTTTTACTACTTTAAAATTTTAATTTTTTTTAAATTTATTTGACCGACTACTCCGAAAAAACCTCATTATTAAGTATCACTTTTTTTGTGCTTTTACGAAAGTTTAAGGTCTAGGGCAGTCTTTACATTACCAAAAATCCTTGGGATATGTTTTTTTTTTTTTATTTACGTACGTTAATGCTATTTTGATGCATTTTTAACGTAAAATTTTGAATTTGGTATTTTTTATCCTACTTGTATCAAAGTGAGTACGCTAAATTTTTTGTCAGTAAATGTTTAATTTGTAGTAATACTTTTACAAAAAGAAAATATTTAAAAAACCCAATAGTTTTTTTTATCAATAAATTTCTTCATTTAAGAATTTCTTCAAAAAAAATTTTTCAAAAATTCATAACTCGAAAACTACAAAAAATCGGCTAACATACATGGGGTATATTCTGATAGCCCATGACGTAGGGATACATAGATGTTCATACATCAAGTATACCATTAGGTCGCCTTATCCAGCTGTTGTACAGCATGCAAATACATGTTGATACGATGATAGAACGAAAAACCTGTGCATGTTCAAAATTATCTGCAGATGTTTACTCTTACTCTTAGATTTGCGTAGATATTTTTGACCGCCTCACGTGTCCAGCTGAATGTGACCGTCGCAACAGCAATAATTCGCACCCTGCGACCGTCGCTAATGGCTCCCGCAGTGCAACATGCGGAGCGTATATGATTTTAATTCATTTAATTATACTTGTTTTGTATGGACAATTCGTTCAGTTTGTAGTATTTACAGTTACGATTATTTACACCCTTAATAAGGCAATGGAAATATATTTACGACCTCATTTTGAAACTTATTATGTCACTAAAATGGATCAAAGAAATTTAGGTGTGACTGATGCCTAATTAAGTTAAAATAGAGCAATTTTAGTCAATTGATTACTGAAGAATCAAATTCTATGTCGTTGTGTTGCGCTTGATAGATTAGGAGATTGCCATTACTAAAAACCAACTAGACTTAGGGGAATTCCTCATATTAACGCCAGAACGACCAATTGACTAACAGGATTTTTGGGCATAATGAGCAACGTGTAGGTAGGTACCTAACATGGAATCGGCGATTTTTCCTGCGTTTTTTCGGCATTTCCTCTAATATGGCTGTTGAGTATTTGGGCATTTTCACTTAGGGGCATGGGTGTCCCTAAAAGTGAAAATTGTCGGTACAAGTCTGATTGCAATTAATGCAATTAAAGTTTTTTAATATATCACCCTAACTAGGTGTCCCTAACAGTGAATGGTTTAGAATAATGAAGAGTTTAATCTACCAATTCTTATAAATTTTGACTTATTTGGAGCATTCCATGAAAACGTCTTCTTTTTGTCCGTACGTGACGCTATGGTAGCTACCCTAATAAAATATGTTGGCTGCTCAGAAACACTGTCAACCTTAAAGCCTTTATATTATATTATTATGACTTATGACATACTCGGTTACCTCCTTTTATTTCTCAAAAGTATTGAAATGTCGAAACGTTTTTATGGAATGCTCCATTTCAGTAACTATTGTGGCTTACCTAGTAAACTCAGGCTAGCGATCCAGCTAGCCTGCTGGTCGCTGACTGTAAACCCGCCTGGCTTCGTGTCCTGTAGTGATGCTATAGCAGGAGACATGTAGCCCTTGCTGAGACCTGCTGCGAAGGGCCCGAGGGATACTGCCAGCGCTGCCAGGATCTGAAGAAAAAAGAATAGTTTTCATATGGATAAGGCTGCTATATGTCCGCGTTTTTCCGGATTTGTCCTAGTTTGGACGCCGTTCGCGGGTTTCAAAAAGTGTCCAGGGAAAACAGGGATTTACTCCAAATGTCCGGATTTTTTTAGTCTTTGTCCTGGTTTTTCGGGTTTCGAGAAGGTAGCACTACATATGGATGAATAAAGCCGCAGAGAGATCAGTGACACTTTAGGTCCCTTAGTCGACTCTTACGACGCCCACGGGAAGAGTTGGGGTGGTGACAAATGTCTTCTTATTGCCAATACAACACGGCCTCGTAATAATAGCTTTAGAGTTTTAATATTTTTGCATTTTTTTTATATAAATCTTAGTCCTATAAAAATGTGCATTGCTGTATTTTTAGAAATAGGAAGATCTACTATGAGTACAAATAATCAAAGCGTATTTATATGGACCCTCTATATGTACATATAAATACGAATTTTACGTAACGAAGTACAATTACGAGATAATGGGATAATTGAATAACTCACAAATGCAATAAACGTCGGCAATGAATTATCGGTTTACAATAAACTGCTACATAATTATAGGTATTTGATACATTTTGCAACATCGCCATTCTAACAAAGATTACATCAAAGTTACTATGAATAACTTTGGTTACCTATATCATTTCTTTATGTAGGTACTGTACAAATTCGTACCAATGAGTTTTTCAAAAAAACGTACCTATTTACGAAATAAATATGATTTGATATTCACAAGTGCTTTACGGTGAAGGAAAACATTATGAGGAAACCTGCATACCTACAACTGAAGAAATTCAAGGGTGTATGTGAAGTCCCCAACAAGTTACCAACCTACTGGGCCGTTGGGACCACGCAAAATAGGCACGTTTGATGTCGAGTTGCGGAAATGGCCAGAATATAACAACAACAACGTTGCAGATCCTACCTACCATAGTACCTATGTACTATGAATATTTTGAAAACATATTTCAAATTAGCTTTCCTTTACTTTCTATGAAAAATATCACCTGATTCGTATTAATTGACCGCGAGTGTATTTATCTAAGTGCCTTTCTGTACAAAAGTACGAGTACCTACTTAAAGGTATATTTTGTATAATACACAAAGTACCTACACACTACATATTATCAAACCGGTACCAGAAAGGGATTGGGAAGTACACAAAAATTATATTCTATTCTATTCTATGAATATAACTATGAATATAATATATCCCAGTTTTACGTACACAGTTTTCGAATCCCATTCTAATTGCGGTTTGATAATACACAAGTTAAACTTCGTAACTCTCAAAAAATCCATTAACAGCTTAAATTATTTACCTAGTCAAAGGTTTAAATTTATCGTACCTTTTTAAAAACCACAATGACATAACGAACCTATAGTTTCGTTAACAAAGCATGTTATTTAAAAACTTGCGCCATTAAACTACCCGAAAACAGAAATAAATTCGAGCCCCGACAGCAACAGAGATATATCGTTTCAAAGAACACTCTGTAGCTGTAAACATACAGGACGATGGAATCGATCAGTACAACACCCTGTAGAGATGTTTGAATGGTTAGGGAAGGGACACTACTTATCGACAAGTTTGATAAAATCCAAATTATCTTTTCGACCTTTTTTAAATTTGTTTTCACTCATTGTAATTTGTTTCTTTTTTACATGGACCTAAATTATTCCATTTTTTTCACGAATTTTAAATCACGAATTCAATTACTTTGTTTACTGTACACTTAGTTTTGTGAATTCATAGGAATTCACTACTGTACTGCTGTTGATGTCAAAGTCAAAGTCAAAATATTCTTTATTCAATTAGGCCCAGCAACGAGCGCTTTTGAATCGTTAAACTAAATAGCGAATGAGAGAAAAAAAAAACTACTTCCGGTTCTAACCCTACACCACTGCCTGAGAAGAATCCGGCAAGAAACTCAGCGGGACTTTTTTTTTTCAAATAATTGTTTTAGAACATCTTACAGCTAACATGCATTAATTAAATAAATACAAAAAAAATTTGGTAGTTGAAGTTCTTGTTGCCAAGTTTAGTTGACTTTTTTTCCACTCTAATGTTAAGAAAATGACTAAGAATAGTAATAATAGCCTCCATTTATGTTTATCGTAGTGCCATTATCATTCAAAAATGAAGCAGGTATTTCAAAATTAGTACATACAACATGACAGCAAGGGAGCACCATTTCTAAATGAAGTAGTATAAATGTGTTGCCCAATTTAACATGAATTGGCCATAACAAATAGGCATACATTCTGATTACAATTGTAAACTATATTGACAGCTATGAACGTGTAAATGTAATCAACAATTTTGTATGGCATGCAGTATCGGGTTAAAGTTATAAATAACAACATTATCTCAACTTGTCGATCCTTCTAGTTCATTGCCGATATAACTGTCAGTCTACGACTATACTGCGACCCGACTGCCCTTGACATTCAATTATTCAAGTAATTTATGGTCACTATAACCATAAACACGCTAATTAATACTTGTTCTCTTTATCTTCGACAACATTGTAGAGGGCATTCGCTTTTGGCATAGAATTAGTAATAACAATGTTATTATTACCGAATCAACGTATGTTCATTATTGTTCAAGTTGCTACATAACGCCAATCTTTTATAATTTGTGAGTTATTAATCTTTAATGGCAATTTATTAATCTTTAAAAGATACATCTATTTACCGTAAATGTAGGTACTTCTTACGTAATATTTTTACTTTTCGTATCTTGGAATCGTGACAATGCTATTAAAAAACTAAGAGATTTGTTTATTTTGATTGTCACTAACATATATAGTTGTTATATATTATTTGAATGAAAAAGTATTAGTACCTACTAAAATAACTGAAATATTTCCTTCATTTTTAAAATATACTGCAGTCCAGTTACACTTTTTCGGTATTCGCTATTAACAAACTAATATTAAATAAATAATATTGTAATAAAACATGAATATTAAGTTACCTATTGAATTGATTTTTAGTTTCGAAAACGAAAAAAAAACGATGAGATATCTGTAATTAATGTCCCATCACTATCACTAGGCACTTTATCTGAGCGTTCAGATTGTAACATTTCGGCCAGGTCAACGACCGGCACAGTGCCATACATTTCTACCTCTTCCCGACCCGAACCTTATTACCAAGTAATAGAGTCTATAATATATCAAGGCTTACAATTTTGGACGACGGTGAAACTGGACCTTATGACATGGTGTTAAGAGTCAGGTGAATGAATATGTGAAATGGTAGAAGTACTTGAATGTAATTCTTGTCGCCTGCCAAGTCATACGCGCTCATTTTGCCATACTATGGTGTTTGATAGTTTTTAATTTAGTTCAAATTCTGGTAAGAGCCTGTGATGTTCTGAGTAGGGATGATGACTGTAGTTAAAATAAATTATTTAACATTATGCACAACATATGCACGAAGAATTTATTACTAAGATGTAGATTGCAGTATTTTTTGTACAGAACTTCTATTTAATAAATTGAAAAGAACTTAAAAGAGTAGGTCATTTGGTAGTACTCAAACGCGACGTCACTTTTGTGTATTTCGTATAAAATTTCATAGTGGTGATCGTTTTGACAGTTCGAAAAAAGATGCTGATTTGACTTGCCAGTCATCATGCCTATTCTGTTTATTCTATCTATTTGTCGTATAATTATACTTACGAAATATTGTCCGCATAGTGACGGCAGTAAGAATACATTTTGGGTATTTATCATTTTGATTTGGGAGTTATCACAGGTTTGCACAGAATAAGTTAACGTTACCAAAACTTAATTTTCTATATTTTACGTTTGAAAAGAAACCTTGACGCATGGGTTAATTCACAAATAAGTATCAAAATGTTGGAATTCCTGGAAACTCTTAACTTTAGAACATGGTCATGTTAAACTAAATAAGAAATACTTATTTTTCACCCTGATTTTCCGGTTGGTATCACAAGAGTCGATTAAATCAAAATGCCTATCCATTTATTGATGAATGCCCAATGCCCATTCAGGTGATGGGCAGCAGCGCCATCATAATTTGGACGCATTACTGCGATCTAGTGAAGCAGCGCCTGAATGGGCCATTCATTAATAAATAGATAGGTATTTTGATTTAATCGACTCTTGTGATACCAACCGGAAAATAAGGGTGAAAAATAAGTATTTCTTATCCCGCTTGTCCAGCGTGGCGATTATGGGCATTAGCTCCTACTCCTAAAGCGTCCATAAATAATAGGAGACGCATAAGTCCAGCAATGGACGGTAATAGCAGTATAAGAATAGTACATTGTGTATCAAGGGAGGTAAGTACGGAAGCACTAACGAGAGTGTTAGAAGCTTGCTTGATTTTAATGACTCGCGTTAGTATTTCGCTTACCGTGATGCATATAGTGTTTTTCATCACACTTGCCGACAAAAAAATAAGTTTTAAGACAAAATATTATTAAATGACGTACTGACATTTCTATCACTGCCTAGGGAATTTCACTTTTCCACTACGCATGCAAGCAATGGCGCGCTTAGACAGCAAGTGTGATAAAAAATGGTTATTTTATTAATGTTAAGTTCAAATAACACTGGTTCATATACGGTCGCTCTTTTGCGATAGCAACACGATGTTATGTCAGTTATGAGTGATCGTAATTGTCGCGTTATCGGGTTAGTGGGATGAAGCAGTTTGGGACCAATTCTAGTTCATGACAATCATGACACGTAATGTTTATATCATACATTTTAACAGGCCAAATAGCTACCTAGTTTAGAATGATTCACGATAAAATGCTACCTATCTGACATATAGTCTAGTGTGTTACCACTTCTTAAATGGCAACTTAGTTTGGAGATTGGACCCTGACCCAACACAGCTGAGAGTTAGGTTATTAGAAAGGTCTAAAAATAATATACTTCATTTTGTTATATTACGCACCAAGTTGGATACTATTTATTGATTTTAACCCAAAATGTCAAATACCCTAGCCACAGATTCTTCATAGTTAATATTTATTCCGAATGAAAATATGAACAGGTATCTTAGTTCGGCGATGGATTTCGACTTTGTATATAGTTAAATGAAGTAGATTTAAAGACCTATTTAACCGTTTCAGTGCCGATGACACGACAGGCGTGTCATCATATTCTATAGCGTTAAGGCACGCTTGGCGTGTTATGAAAAAAATGTTCGCCGCCATAGATAAAAGTTTTTGAAAATGGAACACGCAACGAATTGGTTAATAGCCCAATTCTCATATCTGTTGGTTCTGGGTCCATTTTGACGTATTTTCCTTTTAATGTAAAGTCAATTTTACATTTTATCGATGATTTGTCCCATCTATACATATGAATGAGAGAATTCTTGGCACAGATATTTATGCATTATGTTGTATAACAGTAGTAACTCTCATAACATAAATTGCATGAAAGAACAATGGAACAGTTGTATGAGAAATGAATAACAGAATTTGTATTGTCTATTACAGTTCCATGGTAATAATTATTTATGACCACATTTTATCTAAATAAACTGGTATTCCAGCCGTTTCTACATAAGTTAAAACGATTTTATTACGATTTAGGTACTTACCATAAAACCTTCTAACTGTAGTCCAAACGCTCTCAAAAATGGTACTAAACTTAATCTAATATCTGATTTTTTCTCGTTCTTTATTTTCAAAACTGTAGAAATTATATACATAATAAGACTTCCATTAGGTCTAAAATTGTTACATAAATTGTGGTATTCATAGGCAAACTCTCCTGAACAATAATAAAAAAACTTGGATAAAAGATGCATTTAGACCAAACGAGCATTCGCTCATTCTATCCCCCTCTACGAAATTCGTTCGTTACACAAAACGTGATTCGTGAAAAAGTTAGAGTAGAGTGGGGGATAGGATGGAAGGAAATTTGAACATCAATTAGGCACAATTTGTTTACTACGACGGTTATGTTGCATTAAATTACTAGCTAAATCACTACTTAGTACGGATTAAACAAAATTATATTATGTACTTACTATTTCGTACCACGTCATATTAATAACAATAATATGTTATTCCCCTCACTTTCCATATTGATTATTGACATACAAAATATTATAAATAAATCAAATGTCTTGACTTTACAGTAGCGGCAAATAATCATCATATCTATTGAGATTTTCTTTATGGACTTATTTTTTCTCCTTATGAAATATAAAGCCAGTTCTCGAAAACAGCTAAAAAGATTTCGATATACATATGTACCTTTTCAAATATGATATTTCTACTAACTCTACCCGTCTAGGGTAAGTATATAAACACTAATACATTAAATAATGTAGTCTCTCAATAATATGCAAAAAATCAGTCCGTGTAACGCTTGGCAATAATAACATTAATAACCCATTTTAGAACATTCAGTTAGACTCAGAGTTTATATCGTGTAGTATAATGTCAATAGACATACTTTAATTTTCTGCGTCCCTAAGATATCTTATACCTCTAGATATCGAAATCTACAGTATACTATATTAAAGCCGGTAATTCATTCAGTGTTCCCTTAAATCGCTTCAATTATATCTGTCGGGTGCAGACGACTGTTGTGACACCCACGATAGATCAAAACCCACAGAAATAGTCCTGAACGATCCCCGTATTTTTACGGTCATATTTGTCTGCAATTAGTATTTCCTTTTCCTTATAGTTGGAGCTATAATATAATGATTTTAATTTTAGCCTTAGGGTAAAGGTGCATTCAGACTAAACGAGCATTCGCTGTTCTATCCCCCTCTCTACGAAATCAGCGAATCACGTTTTGTGTAATGATCGAATTTTGTGGAGTAAGGGGTTAGAATAGCGAATGCTCGTTTGGTCAGAATGCACCTTTATACAGTGATACCTCGTTAGGTAATACGAGTTTGTAAAGACCATCATATTTTAAAGACAAACGGGTCTTAATCGCGTTCACTTACGTTTTTAGAGACTTTACATCTCTTGTTATTATTATTATATCTCAATTTGTTTAAAATCAATTTTATGTTTTTTTTTTTAATGCATGTTAGTTGTAAGATGTACCATCATTGTTTGAAAAAATAATTCCCGCCAAGTTTCTTACCGGTTCTTCTTGGGCCAGCGGTGTAGGGTTCGAACCGGAAGTAGTTTTCATATCTAGACGATTCAAAAGAGTTTGTTGCTATTCCAATTTGAATAAAGAATGATTTGACTTTGACTTTGACTTTGACTTTGTTTAATTATATCCTGACGTTTCGGGCATAATGTTACACCCGTGGTCGCAGGCAGACTCAGTTTGTCTTTCAAATATGAATGATAATCGTGAAAGTTTAAATCAATATTTTGTAAAGACCGGACAAAAAACGCGTTTTAAGAGGGAAAGCGTATGTGTAGTTTTTAAAAAAAGTATTCATAATTTATTTCACATTTTTTGTATCCAAAAATTAGAGGGGGGGGGATTGGAGCGGGGAGCGGTTATCTCTGAAAGTATTGACTTTAGAAAAAACCTTTTTTTTATACCTTTAATCTTTTTAAGAGACGTATTCAATGATACCCCAAACGGCCCGCACTATAGGATTGATTATAGCGAAATAAAAAAACATCGCCACTTTACGAGTAGGACAGGTACCAGAAAAAAAATTTTTTTGGATATTTTACTATAACACTTTGTAGGCGTGATTATGATTAATATGTACCTATACCTGTACCAAATTGCAGATTTGTAGTACTATCGGCCACTGAGCTTTTTCTCTCTATGCTATGTTTAATACGGAATCCTAAAAATGAGGGAGAATTGAGATGGTGAGTGGCGACAAATCTATTCTTAAGGTGCATTCAGACCAAACGAGCATTCGCTGTTCTATCCCCCCCCCCTGTACGAAATCAACGAATCACGTTTTGTGTAACGATCGAATTTCGTAGAGTAAGGCGTTAAAATAGCGAATGCTCGTTTGGTCTGAATGCACCTTTACTGTCGTCACTCGGCCAATAATAATATTAGGAACCAACCTGTGTCCTATAATAGTTGGTCCGTCCATCGCTGGACCTGATCATGATCCTCGACTCGGGGCAGGTCATCTTCTCTTCAGCAGCCAGGAACTTCTTGTCGCACATGTGTATGGTTTTCATTAGTACTGGATGAATTGATGTATCACGTGGGCATTGTTTGGGTCTGTAACAAGGAAATGAAAATGGACGATTTTAGACAAATTTACCCATATTATCAGGTAGGATGCTTAGCCAAGTTGTCAATCGCTTACGCATAGTAGCGTATCGTAGTTATTCCTCTCTGTCACTCTTTCAGATTAGTGCGACAAAGACAGTTAGCTGCCTTTCGTTTACGATTGATGATTAAGCGTTAGCGATTGGCAACTTGTCTAAGCACCCAGATCAGACGACGCAACGCAGCCACGTCGTTGCGACGTCGCGCGTCGCCCAAATTTAAGTAGTTTTTAGTATTTGATATGTAAATTTTTAGTTCGCAGTGACTTAGTTTTAACTGTTATGCTGTGAAACTTATTAGAATAAAAATAAAATAAATAAATGAATTAATTAATTATACGAGTATACCGTTTGTCAGAAACCAGGGATTACAACCGGTTTTTTTAAAAAACCTCGAAATAGCTCAATATTTTAAAAGATTTTACACTTTGTTACTACAAAGTGTAAAATCTTTTAAAATATTGAGCTATTTAACCTACTCAATATTTTAAGTAATTAACAACATCGTATTTTGTAATCACTCTATTAGAAAAGAAAGAGTTTATCTACCGAAGAAATTATCTAACAAAGAATTTATCTACCGAAGAACGATGGCTGACTTTTTGACGTTTTTGACATATAATATCGTGAAACACGTTCGCAGATACATTTATACTAATACTAATAAATATCTACTAAAAGCGGTGGTGGCTCAGTGGTTTAGACGTTTGACTTTCATTCCGGAGGTCGTGGGTTCAAATCCTGCCTCGTAGGTACTAATGAGTTTTTCCGAAGCTTATGTACAAAATATCAGATGATATTTACCATTAGCTTTCGGTGAAGGGAAACATCGTGAGGAAACCTGTATACATCCGCGAAGAATTTCAAACGCTTACGGTCAGCGTGGGGACTATAGCCCAATCCCTCTCATATGTAGATGAGAGGGGGCCTGTGCCCTGCAGTGGGACATTATATAGGCTAATATATTAAATTTATTATTACTAATAATTATCAATAATTTCAACTAAAAATGTATATGAACACAAGGTTTATTTTTTTATGTTGTTGATAAAACCAAGATTATGTTCTAAAAGTGATTATATGTAGAATAATACAATTTTTAGGTTTGTTTATTTTTTTGTTTTCTACTGAAGAATGATATACCTCCTTAAGCCCAGAGGCAATTTGGCGGCTACCACAACTTAATGCAACATAAATTAGGCCAAAAATTTTTTCACTGTACCGCGATAGAGAAACTACGTAACTCACAAATTGTATTTTCTCGGCAGAGAACCGCGAGTGAGGAAGCCGCAGATGTCACTGACGCCAGCTGATTATCCATCAAAACAATCAATTGTTCGTGCGGCCACCGCGAAACCACGTAAGTATCGATTTAGAAAAAAAGAAAGGATTTATAAAAAGTGAATTTTTTTGGTCATTAGCCAGAATGGAAAAAAATATATTTTGTTTTCCGATTAAGTATATATAGCTATTAATGAATCATCTTATAAGCTTTGAAAAATTACTAAATTAACTTATAACTAATTTATTTTAAATTAAGCACCCCAAACTATCTGCGTCTGCCCATGGTCTACCATATAATATTTTAACAGTTTGTCCAAAATATTGGAAAACGAATAATAGTAAGTAATTTTCAACGACTTTTTTTAGTTAATAAGTTTATTCTTAAGAGATTTTGAAAGATCTAGATAACCTACACACAAGCTTAAGTCTAGTTTAAAACTTACGTTTAATATTAGTATTTATCAGCCTCCGTAGCCTAGTTGGTATTGGTAGCGACCGTGCCTACAAAGCTGGAGGTTCGGGGTTCGAAATGTTCGAATCCCGGCAAGAGCATTATTTGTGTATTTATTTATCACTAGACCCCGGTATCGGAGGTGCAAAATGATAGCTCTCAAGTTCTTACTTAGGGATAGGTAAACACATTTTGTGATGTCGATATCGATACTCGATTTTTTGTACAATTATTTTTTTATGTACAGTGGCGTTCAGAATTGCATGGACAATTTATGAATGAATTCATTCATAAACTGTCCATGCAATTTTGAACCCTACTGTACAAGGACCATTTATTTGTATAGGTACCTTTTTTCGGGATCTATGATAATAATTAACATTTAATATATAAATCATTACTATTACAATGCAAATCTCTGGTTGCTATTACATTTATTATGTTTCGAGTTGCACAACATTGAATAAAAACTTTTGAGATATTAAATACTTATAATAATTTATTTATGTCAATAGATAGTCAAAGTCCTCTAACAACGATTTCTTCTATTATTTAGCTGTGTTTACGAGTCTATTCGCCTCAAATATTTTCTAGTGGTGTCACTTCTTGCTGAACACCCTGAACTTCAAAAATGAATGAAAAACATTTAATATACAATTTGCAGAATACACATCATTTCCAGATGTTGGAATATAAAAAAGCACATTTTATTTATTTATTTTATTTAATCATTGTTACATATAGTGAACTAAAAATAAGCGTCGAGAATCGAATTGCCATCAAGAGAAAATCAACAACGTATGTTCTACTAATATTGATTATTTAATAAAGTATTTTCCATTCCAATATTTGTAATCTTGCATATCTTGCATTGCAACTCAATCTTGTATGAAAACACTCATAAAATAAGAAAAAAATTAAATTGTAACCAATTAAACTGTAACCGAGATCTGCTTAAGTTTTTCGTCAGTTGTTACATACTTTGGACCAAATTCGAAAACCCAAACTTCAGAAGGTTCATCGACACTTGCCTCAATAAAAAGTATGGCGATGTTACATAACATTAAATAAATATTTTGTTGATTTTGTAATTATATACCTAGTCCTAGTTTATATCGTAAATAGGTGAGTGTAATTAAAGTCTTAGCTTATTATTATGGTAAAGAAAAATTATCGATATGTAACTTTAATTATCGACATCACAAATATTTTTACCCCATCCCTAAGAACTTGACAGCTACCATTTTGCACCTCCGATACCGGGGTCTATTAATCACAAATATTTGTTCCTTGGTCATGGTTGTCTATGTATTTAAGTATATATATTTATTTATCTATTTATATGTATATCGTCGCCTGGTACCCACATCACAAGCCTTAATTGAGCTTACCGTGGGACTAAATCGATTTGTGAAAGATGTCCCAAGATATTTTTCGTTATTTATTATCTTGACGTTTTATTAATATTCAACGTAAGTTTATACGCTGAAGACCGTTTTTCGTTAAAATAATCATGATAATCGTGAAAGTTTAAATGCAATATGAAGGTTCCACGGAAAAAAACATGTCCAGTGCTTAAAAACATGGCAAATTCACACCTTATTCTGTTAAAAGTAAGACGTTTTTTCCTTCTGTAATTTGAATTGACTAGACATGTTGTTTCCCTTCATATAGCCTAGTTTTTTTAATAAGTACATAACTAGCAATCCAATCCTATCCTTTAGTGGCAAGACATGTGCAGCAATAAATTAAATCGATTCCATGTGAACCTGAGAACGGGTGCGCATGCACACCTCTTCCCTGTTCGTTACAGAGCCGTAAAACTAATCGGGATTGAGACGTTATCACAGGATGCAAGTTATGACAGTGTTCACGTGTCGTTTAACGTGTCAATTTTCATTGACAACCCGTGTATCTGTATAAAGCCCGTGACGATCACCGACAATGCTATCTTGATCACATGATCACTCGATAGTATAAAGCTACTGCGAATGTTGAAAATAGTAATTTTCATTTAGATTTAAACATTTAGATTTAAGTGTTACAAAATTGATAGTAAAATAAAGAGACAAAATAAATAATAAAAAAAAAACAAAATAAATAAAAAAAATCGAACATCTCTACTCTCTGTCACTTCAATGAAGGCGTCATTGGTGTGATAAAGAGAGATGATTATGACTCTCAGACGTGATACCCACCTGATAGGCGAGCTTTTTTGGAGCTCTGAAGCGGAGTTGCAAGTTGTTGCTGTAAATTTTGAGACGCAACTATCGGTATCGGTACTAGTGAGACGCACATATACAATTCTACAACTCCTCCTTGCACGTCATTTTGTTTCAAAATTTGGAGAAATAGCTTGCAGTAAAATATACAAAGTGTTTCAAAAATACGGTTTTTCGCTATCATGTACGATTCCGATTGAACGGCTAAGACTGCGAGCCAGGGTGAATAAAGTGAAATAGGCCAAACTATGAGCATTTACAATTCTATCATTTTGCATCGAAATCAGTGGCCCTACCGAAAAAGCGAAATTCATAAATTTCGAGGATTTGTCTCTCTCACTCTAATGACGCCTTCGTTTGAGTGACAGAGAAAAATCTTCGAAATTTACGAATTTCGATTTTCGCGGTAGTAGGTCAGTATTTTTTTAAGCATTAGATTTCAATAAAAAAAAGCTTTGCTGGTAATTTCATCATCATCATCATCTAAAATAAATTTAAATAGTTCAAGTTTTATTACTTCAACTGTCGTCACACAACTCACAGCGGTAATTGGTTGCATACATTTTTAAATAGATCGAATTTCTAGTAATCGGTTTTTTGTGATTTACACCATTTTGCCACTCAAACGAGAATACAATGCTCTACATTAACAAAGAACTGCGCTCGGAGAAATATTGAAATGACGCAAATGGTGTAAACGAATTTAAATGTCTTTTTCTTAATATTGTGCTTAAAACGTTAAATCCATTATAAAATCTTACTGTCATGTTAGTATCTTCCCGATGAGCTTAATCACGAAAAATATTTATATAGAATTAATTGTTATTAAAATTTTTATTGACATCATTATGACTGTAAGCACGTCCTGCTAGCAAAAAGTACACGTGTATAAAATTGTGTTTGTAGAAACTGGGAATTGAATTTAATACTTACATACACTATAATGAAAATTTAGACCTGTATATGATTTCTTTGGATATGTTGGAATTATACCTATTTTACTGTCATAGTACTTTTTCATTGCATAAAAATTATACCTACATTGTTATCTTTACCGTGACCGCGGTTAAATCGCGATAGCGAAAAACCTTACACAATGTATAAGCCACTCTACCAGGATTTCTAAGAAATTAATAGCCGTGTACTAAAAGTTTTTACACACTGCTTACAATGTATGATTCCAAAAGATCGGGGAGAGTTGGCTATGTTGCTTGGTTGGAGAAAAAAATTCCCGAAATTTACGAGCTTCAGTGCTCGCGGTACCTCCCATGTTCTTAGGTTGATGCCCATTATTTAAGTACATATTACACAAGCCGTAATTGAACTTATCTTGGTCCTAAGATATAATTTTAATTTGTGAAACAACTAAAGATGTTCTTAAAAATATTTTTGAATCGTATTTTTTAAGTAGTAACACTAAAACAAACTACTCCAAAGCTATGGACGTGGGTTTAAAACCCACCTCCGGCGTTGGTAAACTTCAATATTTTTTTTGGTATGATATATCACATCTAATATTTAAATATATGTTTTCATTTAAAAGTACGCTCCAGCTCGCCCCGACTTAGTCGTTCAATTGGAATTGTACATAAAATAAATAATAAAAATAAATAAATAGGGACATCTTACACAAATCGACCTAGTCCCACGGTAAGCTCCTTTAAGGCTTGTGATGTGGGTACCAGACCTCGATATATATAATATAGATAGATACATATAGATACTTAAATACATAGACAGCCAGAACCAAGGAACAAATATTTGTGATAAATAAAATACACAAACAATGCCCTGGGATTCGCTAGAACCTCCAGCTTCGTAGACAGGGTCACTAGTCACTACCAACGGCTACGGAGGCTGACAAGTACGCTTTTTCACATAATAGTGAAAAAGCGTACTTTCCAACCACTTTGTATATTTTACAGCCAATTGTTGCATTTGAACAAGCCTTTGTTGAAATATCTACGGAAGCATCAACTAAGTTAAATACAAGTAACAAATCAAAACGGTATCGTACAGAAACAGCAAGATATAAAACCGACTAAGGCTACAAAACAAACGATTACGATGATTTTCTAATTATTAATTAAATTTTCTAAGCATTAGAAACTGTTCATAATATATTTACATACTTATTGTGTTACTTAAGTTTAAAGTTTACTAGGCCATGTAGTAATACTTTCGTCAATACTATAGTTTGGCTGCGGTTTGTCGATACGTTTAATACTATCCAAGTAGTTACTATAAAAATCTAAGATTTACATGCAAATAACCCTAACAATAAATTCTCGTGAGTGATTATAGGACACGCTGCTTAGTTTTTACTAAATACATTTATAAATATTCTTATTGGTATTTAAAAAAAATGTTAGCAAAAAATTTTAAATTGTTCTTATGGTATTTTACTACTAGAGACCGTTTTATTGTCAATATAACATGTCCATATTGACAGTTGCACACAGATGCGGTATTCCCCTACTTTTGTTATAATTATGTATTAGACAAAGTATGCAAATATAGGTATGTAACAAAATTACAAGAATTCTAATACAAGGTGAAACTTTAATGGTTGAGGGCATATTCCGTATCGTGTTCTGGCTAGGAAAAAGGCGCAATTTTTTTTCTCCCAAAAAAAAATCTGTAGAGCGCCGGCTAAAAGTTGCCGATTCCTGAGAATGAACATTTGACAATTTAGAAATGAGCCTTATATATATGACGTTAAGACTAGCGAAAACATGGTGAGTCTTACCCTCATTAATAAAGATGAATCTATAAACTGTCAAAAGATCATTATTGGTAATTGGCAACTATGACCATAGAAAAATATGTTTTTTTTTTCATGTGAAACCTTTTTTTTCTATTTTACCAAATTGGAAAACGATACTGAAAAAGCCTTTAAACGGAGAACAGCCAGTAAATTTTCACCTTGTATACAATATGCCCATGAGGAAAGGGAACCATTTTAATTTTCTACCAAATTTGAAGTTAAAAATGTCGTATGAAGTTTTCCGGATTCCGTTTGATTCTAATAGAAACTTTCATAAAAAAATATAAGTTTTTGACTGTTACGCAATGATAAACACATTATAGGAAACGATTTTGTTAGGTACCTACTGTGTTGTCTTAGGCTGATTATTATGTAAAAGAAAACAGAAAAATGTTTTTTTTGCGATAGTTTTTTTAATCAAATACATTTTGAATTAGTGAGGCATTAAAAATAAACAAAAAAAATTTGCCAAAACTCAGATTTCTTTTCTTGCCTCTTTCTTGCCTCTCTTAACCTCA